>JAATLQ010038543.1:0-125106 GCA_013421005.1 Heliconius erato x Heliconius himera | reverse complement strand
GCAGCATTTTATCACCTGCTCTCTACGCACTATACACTGATGACATCACAACGCCCTAGCGAGTATCACTCAACGAGAAATCCTGCAGGTGGTCCAGAACCTCATCCTCCGTCGAGTGACGCAGGCGCCATACTAAGTGAGGAACACCACGCATCATCGCAACATAAAAATAGAAAGCCTGGAAATGTGTACCACATTGGTCGTCTCGCGTCCAACGCATTCCGCTGCGCCAATGTATCGCCTGCACCTAAGGGGCAGCACTGCGTGGCAGCCTTGCATTGAACCTTGGTCGCTTAAGATGGGCCTCCCTCAGGAAACCGAGGGTCTCTCCTGAGTGAGTTGATCTCCTAGATGGCATTTGATAATCCTTCCAATTTCATACTGTGTCAACGCCCAGATGTCGTTCGGAGCTACTACGGAGATGGGCCAGAGAATGCTTCAATTCTGCACCTGGCTTTATAGCAAAGTTAATTTAGAAGCGATTGCACGTATTTTGGGGCTATCCAATAATTATAATGTATTTCAACGCGACATAGTTGGTTACATCTTTCGTTTAAGTATTTTTGGGTAAGAGAATAGTAGGTAGTCTGTTGGTTATAATTTCTTTCGTCAAAGTTTTCTATTGTTTGTGTCATTTGTTTAAGTGAGTTTTTTCAAACAATTGAAACATCCTTATTGGAACTACGAAAACGCGGGTTGAATTGAGGTTTAAATAATTTTCACATTAGTAATCTTAAGTGTTTTGCAAACATAGGTACATTACATGAATAATTCCGTAGTTAAGCGGGCGAAGCCGCGAGCGGGTCGCTAGTACTGTATATAAATTTACAGTACCGCATACAGGATTTCAGTTCAATGGAAAACTAAGTGCTTAGTGTTATCCAGTTATATATGTGGCCGTTTCGTGGTTTTAACGTGAGTTGTTGACGCCCTTAATGCATAGTGGACAAGAGTTTCTCTATATAAGCAATGGTTGTTACTTCGATATATTGGGAGGAATGTTTATATTTCACGTATATTTATTTATATTTATATTTTTTTTTCAGCTTTCACGCGCTGTATCCCAAACTTTGTATAGGCATATTGTCAGGGCAGGAATCGACACCAGAACCTGTCGCGTTACAACTTGGCGCAAAATATTTGTCAAATACTGGTTTATCGAAAAGAGAGTGAAAAACAGAGAGATAAATATATTTTGTAATTGTCTAGTAAATTTCAAGTTTTAGTTATTTTTTTTTTATAATGCTTTGTGTAATAATTTGTGATTATTGTTTATAAGCAAAGGAACCATAGTGTAAAGGCGCTCCGTTCACATCTTAAAAAAATCCTCCCAGCTTAAATCAAACCCACTACTTTTGAGTATACAGTACGAACCTGCCCCAATATGCCACGACGACCTTTCTTTAAATTTATATGCAAGCCAGTAGTCACTATAATATATTTCTGAATGTTTCAAATCTAAGGGTGAACGTTGAGGGTTAAAACATGTGACCCACATCAAAATTCGTCAGGTCAACATTTATATCAGGTGCGGCAGATAAAGCCAGCCATGTCTTTTTGTAATGGCCGTTTTTATGTTCTACAGTTTATAGTTTTCATCTTTTTATGGGAAATTTTGGGAGACGAATGACCGGTGAATGTGTGTGTGTAAAAAACAAAATAATATAAAATATAATATTTTCTAGCTTCGTGCTGTTTAAAATTATGTCATGTTTTTAAACGACAATTGTAAAAAATAATAATAGAGGCAAGTGGTGGCGCAGTGGCACGAGGTGTGACTGTAAAACCGACTGGTTGTGGGTTCGACCCCCACTCGAAGAGATGAAATATTTACTTAAATTTATATTTCCATTTCTTCGCTCTGATGTCGAGGTTAAGCGCGGCGTTGAGTTCTGCCACTTAACACGCAATGCCTCCAATATTCGGCAGAAAGTGGGGAACAGAGTGTCTTAATACTTGGTTCCCTCTTGGTTCCCTGCTGTGTGCGGGATACAGCGTGAAGCTGGTAAAAAATAAACTTCACGCAACAGCGAATTTGACAGAGGAAGAAGAACCTAGTGTTCTTTTTCTAAATCCGTTTCTCATTTTTTGCGTATGAAATATTGTGTAATGAGTGGAGGAACTTAACGCTGTTGTGTCTGCCAGAGCGGAGAAATAATAATAGCTAACTACCCCGGGGTTCTGAACCTACAACCATCGTTTTTATAATCAAATGCTGTCCCACTGCACCGCGACAACTCACATAATATATCATATAGCACCTACATATGTATATGTATAATAGTATAGTATATAGAATTTGCGTTACGTTTAGAGTAAGCTTAAAATTGGGCTCTTGTGCCAGGCCTGGACATATTTGCATGAAAATTTAAGGCTCTCAAGAGATAGGCGGTTATTCTGTGCTCGATAGCGATACGGTAATTTAGTTATATATGGCTAAGTTCGGTACAGTGGTGTAGAAAACTGTGTATTGATTGATTTTATATTAATTTTTGATAATTATATACCTATATTGTTAATTTTATTGTGACAATTAACAATTAATTGAATTACAATTAATTTTGTTATTTTAACATGAACAAATCATCAATTCAATTGCTATCAAAATTTTCCCTATACTGTATATACTTAGAAAGTAACAGATTTGATTTTGCTTTAAATTATATTAACTTATAGAGGCAGTTGTGTCATAGTATCTGACTGTAAAACATGATGGTTTTGGGTTTGATTTTTATTCGAGGGAATAAATTATTTTCATTTCCTTCCTCTGGTAAAAATGAATAATACCAATTAATTGGTATAATTCGAAAATTAATTGGAAAGTGAGTAACGAAAACCCTAGTGTTGATACTAGATTCCTTCTGCGTCTCTTGCTATATGTGTAGGATAGAGCGCGAAATTAAAAGAAGACTTGTATATAAATGATATTGTAGAGATATAAAATCGCTGTCACTGTATTCATTTAGGGTGTTCTAGGGGACGTAGCTGTGTATCTGTAAGTCTGTTTGTGGTACCCTATCTCCGAAACAGTCCATTTCGATCTAATGTTATTTGTTCGAAAAAAAAATTAATTAAAAATATTCTTACCCATTCAAGAAAATATTTTAACCATTTGAAGATCATCATCATATGATTCTTACAGTTAGAATATATTTATATTTTTTAAATACTTTTTTAAACTTTGGCTTCGATTTCTATACAACTTTAATTTATAGCCGAGTGTACCAAGATTCATTAAGCAAGGGCATGGCTTATTACGACACTCAGTTCGTAGCAGGTCGGTTAGGGACTGATGGGAAATTACTCTACTTATGTTCAATATCAATAACGTTTAAGAAATTTGTGTATAATCAGCTTCACGCTGTATCCTGCATATAGCAGGGTAGGCAGAGGGAACGTAGTGTTAAGACACTCCGTTCCCCAGGCGTTGCGTGATGAGTGACGGAACTCAACGCCGCGCTTTTACCTCTACATCAGAGCGAAGAAATGAAAATATAAAAGTAAATAAATATTTCACTGCGTTACGACTGGCCTTTTTAACATTTTAAAGTGTTGTTCCACACTTAGGAAAGAAAAATACTTGTTTAGAACGAAAAAATATTTATTTAACGTAGTGGGACTCGAACCCGCGCCTCCTGGAAACCGACCAGGCGCAGGCGAAGTTATTCTAAAATCAAACTCTATTCTAATTTCTAAACGAATGTTCTAAGAGAACAAACTTTTATTTGAAATGTGATATTGCGGCACTGAAAATGTTACAAATTTTTAGTTTTAACTCAAAGTTAAGTTGGTAAAGCAAACATCTTCTTGATAAAGTTTCTTTAAGCTTCACGCTGTATTCCGCGTATTGTAGCAGGCAAGGAACCCTTCCTTTTTTATCCTGGTTTGTATCTTTTATAAGACATAAAAACATAAAAAAATATATCGTATAGAAAGGTCGACTTAACTGTATAAGATATCTCTTCCAGTCAACTAGTGGAAGAGAAAATGAGTGACAATTAGAGAGTACAAACACAGTACAATTTAAGAAATTTAAAGCTATATACTAGTAATTAAATACATTAAAAAAACATAAGTATAGTAGAGCAAAGCGAATCGGATCAGTATAAGAAATTCGTAGATATTTTAAAAAACATCTAGCTAGCGTCTTACTTCCGTCTCTCCCTTCCTTATTACTCGACAACGTTTGTTTTATTTCAATCGGTTCATAAACAAAAAGTTATATCAATATAAAATATTTTGTTTTTGTTATATCGATATAAAGTTTTGAAAATGCTATAACGTACAATCTTATTGAAAAAAAATAAATAAAAATTAGCTTCACGTTGTATTCCGCACACAGCAGGGTAGGCAGAGGGAACCTAGTGTTGAGACACTCCATTCCCCACTTTCTGCCGAATTCTGGAGGCATTGCGTGTTGAGTGGCAAAACTCAACGCCGCGCCTACCCTCGACACCAGAGCGAAGAAATGGAAACATAAATTTTAGTAAATATTTCATCTCCTCGAGTGGGAATCGAACCCACAACCAGTCGGTTTTACTGTCACACTTCGTGCCGCTGCGCCACGGCTGGCCTAAATCTTATTGATTGGCTGAAATTCTTGTTCAAAATAAGAATTTCTAAATTAAATAATTAAAAATATAAAAAAAAAAAAAAAAAAAATAGCTTCACGCTGTATCCCGCACACAGCAGGGTAGG
Organism: Heliconius erato x Heliconius himera; assembly: GCA_013421005.1. Taxonomy (NCBI): domain Eukaryota; kingdom Metazoa; phylum Arthropoda; class Insecta; order Lepidoptera; family Nymphalidae; genus Heliconius; species Heliconius erato x Heliconius himera. The sequence continues at coordinate 120,408 of JAATLQ010038543.1, read as the reverse complement.
CAGAGGGAACCTAGTGTTAAGACACTCCGTTCCCCACTTTCTGCCGAATTCTGGAGGCATTGCGTATTGAGTGGCAGAACTTAACGCCGCGCTTAACCTCGACACCAGAGCGAAGAAATGGAAATATAAATTTAAGTAAATATTTCATCTCCTCGAGTGGGGATCGAACCCACAACCAGTCGGTTTTGCAGTCACACCTCGTGCCGCTGCGCCACGACCGGCCTTAAAAATATATAAATATTTAAATTAATAATGTTATTAGAATATGAAAGTAATTCGGATTAGTATATAAATTATAGTGTAGTTCAAGCGGGCGAAGCCGCTAGCGGGTCCTTAGTATATAAATGAAATTTCATTCACTGAGTGACTAACAGACTACGCACAGCCGAAATTATGCGACGTACAACACTGGAAATTGGCTTGTAAGTTCCTTTTGAAGTGTAGGGAATCCCTAAGAATAGCTTGAAATTTCTATAAGAGAAAAAAAGGAGGCCGGTCGTGGCGCAGCGGCACGAGGTGTGACTGTAAAACCGACTGGTTGTGGATTCGATCCCCACTCGAGGAGATGAAATATTTACTTAAATTTATATTTCCATTTCTTCGCTCTGGTGTCGAGGTTAAGCGCGGCGTTGAGTTCTGCCACTCAACACGAGGCATTGGCCTCCAGAATTCGGCAGAAAGTGGGGAACGGGAGTGTCTTAGCACTAGGTTCCCTCTGCCTACCCTGCTGTGTGCGGGATACAGCGTGAAGCTGAAAAAAAGGAGATTTTATGATTAAATTCATTTGTAAACAAAACAACAAGCAGCCTAGAGGCCGAAAATATTTTAAAGACCTAGAGGTCTTTAAAATATTTTGAAACAAGATTTTATATGTAGTGGTACAAAACCAGAACGCGAATGGAAGTCAGTATAAAACGTTTAGAATCTTCTCACTCCCCACAGCCATTTGTTATCGTGATTTAAGTTATATGTAAATTTTAACAGCTTTATTTCAGAATGGTGCTCTCTTTGGAGGAATCCAGTAGAATTCTCTATAAAGTTATGTGGCACTTTCTTTATACCATGTATATAAAACAAAGTCGTTTCCACCGAAACGGTACATTTCATTTTTCAAAATATGCAACAGATTTTAATGCGGTTTTCACTGATCGTCAAGGTTTTAAAAGAATAATACGGTCAAAGTAAACATTTATAATGTGATGTTGAAAATAACCATATTATGTATAAACATTTTTTTCTTTTTAAATTCACACTGCATCTCGCATAAGCAGAATAGATAGAGGAACCCTACTTTTGAGACACTACGCTAAGCCCAATTTTTATCAAGAGATATTCCTATGCAAATTTTTTATAATAAAATTGAAAAATAAAAATAAATTTACTATTATTTCTTGATAAGGTTTTACAAAAAAGTGTAATTAGATTTTTTTATTAATTTTAAGCATTAGTTAATTTGCAAGTACCCCTTCTTAGGTGAAGATCTCCTTCAATGCTGCCATTGCTTCGGGTTGCCAATAATTACGTTACGTTTATTCATTTATTTTATTTCAGCTTCACGCTGCATCCCGCACACATTGCGTGATAAGCAGAGAGAACCTCGTAACCTAGTATTACAAAGCTCAATTTCTATAGAGACACCTCCGTTTCCCACTTCCCTTTGAATTCCGGAGGCATTGCGTGTCGAGTGGCTGATCTCAACGCCGCTTTACCTCGTTGCCAAAGCGAGCAAAATATTAAATATTTCATAATTCAAGTGGAAATGGAACCCACAACCCGTTGTTACATATTGCAGTAGCACGCTCGTATCCCTGCGCCATGACTGGCCATTACATTAAGAATTTTTATTATATACATATATTTATATGAATACGTACCTATATACAACATTATTACTTTCTCGAATATAATATATTCGTAAGAGAGTCGGACGCAGGTGTTTATTTGTGCTAGTCAAATACATACGAGTATGTCTTGATAGATTCCTTTGGAGTTTATTTATCATTATCAGCATTTTATTATCATACATTCCCCGTGTATAGTCGAATGTGTAAAGAAAATCTAGTGTTAAAACACACTGTTCTCTTTTGCCAGAGCTAAAAGTTATGTTTTTTAAAGTCACTTTTGTATATCAGAACAAAAAAATTAAAATTATAGTTTTTGGAGAAAAAAAACGGCTTCTACAATATCAACTGGATCCTATAATCAGAACCTAACTAAAATCAGACTTTCCTTAAACTATCCTTGAAGTTTATCCTTTTTAATAAAAAAAATCATTCAAATCAGTTGACGTGATATTGAGGTATTCGTCCATTTATTGCTCACGTATTTAATACACAAATTTTTGACTTATATGATTTTCTCATCGATACTATTGTCAAAAATGGACCAGATTAAAATGGGACTACATGGGAAGAACTAGTTTTCAAATAAAAAAAGAATTATTGAAATCGGTTCACGCAGTCAAAAGTTCGGAGCTAACAAATATAATAATACTGATACCTTCCTTCTCCTCAGAGCGACGAAATGAAAATATTATATATTTTTCCCTGAATGGGAATCGAACCCACAACGCACGCTTCTACTCAGCCTCGACGGCCTCTTTATGCTACCGGCCAATTACAATTCAATTTATATAATCAATATGATATATAATATTCATTATATTATATAAATTGAAATTCCAGTCGAGAGTATGCACTGTATAGTATAGGTACATTTTAAGTAAATAATTTACCAGAATTATTAAAAAAATATATTTAGGTGTATATTAGATATAATAAAAATATATAAATTCGAATGAAATTAAATATTCGATTATAATGAAGGTTTACGACTGGCTCCACGACTGACGGGCACAAAATCCAAAAAAATTTAGATTTAAATAAAATTTCATATAAATTATATGTCCAATTTCAACATTTAGTTAAACTATTGAGCAGAAATTCGATTGAACAATGGGTTTTACTAAAATTTCAATTAGCTCGAAATCGAAATAATGGTTGGATAGACGTGTTTGCTTTCATTAGAGGATAGCGGGTACTATTTCAAGGATTATTTCGAAAATGTATGCAGATTTCCTGTGATGAGCTCCTGTTACAAACGTAGAATTGTCCGTTGCTTGGATTTGTAGTGCATTTTCACTTGGAATATATGAATTCCTTCATTTTAGCAATAAATTTGTTCAAATTTATAATTAATAAGCAATTAGTTTAGCACCTAGTATACAGCAGAATAGGCAGAAGCACTAAGATTAGTATTTATAAAATATTCTCAAAATCGATCTCAGACTTGAGAGCCGCTTATAAATACGTATTTCCATTTTCTGGTTAAACAAAGTTAATCGACACTTGATATGCAAAGTCCTCCTCCACTCGATCTTGAGAAAAATGATGACAGACGGAGAGACGAACAAACAGATGGACCGCTATACATCACTACATAAAAACATTCATCAAAATAATTCTACAAAAACCTCGAATATTTTACTTTATGTGAAGAGTCACAAGTATCAATTATTGCCAAAATAAATATTCCTGAACTCCCGTACAATTCAAAACCAAATGTTCTCGTTAGTAAATATTTCGACAGCTACAATCAAAAAATGTACTTGTTTGAAAGTTAAGATGATTTAAATCGAGTGTAAAATGCTTTACACACTTTATAAATTTGTTGAAAAAGAAGAATAGTTCAAAAATTATTAATTTTCGGATAAAATTGAATGAAGTTAATAAATAATAAAAATAAAAAAGTATGATAAAATAGAAGCCAGTCACAAGTGTGCGAGTATAAACATGACAAGTTATAGGTTCGATCCCCACTTGAGGAAATGAAATATTTAATATTCTCATTTCCTTATTCGGAAACAGTGGAAAGTGGAGAACGGAGTATCTTAACACTAGGTTCCTTCTGCCTACCCTACTATATTCGGGATAAAACATGAAGAAATTTATTTTTTAAATCAAATTTACAATCCATCCAAAAAACTGAAGTATTCCGGAGCGTCACCAATATATTAACTCATTCTAACCTTTTAAGTCCCCTTACACAGCACTTTTTAAGGCTCAAATCAAACAAAAGTGTATACTCCATCTACTCTGAGTGATTGCCGCGGGTCGATTTAACAAAATGCGTGCACGCGTAACCGGAGTACGTACAAAATGAATGGATGTGGTGTTTTTAATATTTTATATCAGTATAATTTAAGTTGTTGTTGTTGTATTTTAAGTTGTCAATTTTACAAGAATTATAAATATATGTATATATATATATATATATATATATATATATATATATATATACTCATGCTCATGCTTGTTACGTGACCTTAGCATATATATATATAGGCTAAGGTCACGTAACAAGCATGAGGACCCCACGGAGGGTATGTATTGGATGTTGACAGTGGACGAGGCGAAAGAGGTACGCCTCACTGTTGTAGAGCCAATCGACGTTTAGCTTTATATTTAACGAAACCCGAAAGAATTAGAAACATCAGATATCAAAATATATTTAATATGAACAATTGACATATTTAACATCTATACTTATATACGTATAATAAAACCGTAACGGATCGGTGTCCGTATATGGAAGATGTATAAGAAAAAATGTTATTGGGGGCTTTTATAGTAAATGAACCCAAAACAATAATTTTTATTTTTTTTGTCTGTGTGTCTGTTTGCCTGTGCGTTCACGTTAATCTCAGAAACGGCTTAACCGATTTAAATACAATTGTCTCTATTGTATTTTGGCAAACTTCCCTTAACATTTAGTGTTTGTTTTATTTCAATCGGTTGTAAAATATAAAGAGTGTGATGATATGTCAATGTAAACAGTTGCATGCGACAATATTCTCATAAAATAAGTGATTTATTGAACTTTAGTGATCAATGTTTGCGGCTATTGTCTTTAAAATCATAATGTTATCAGTTCACGAAAGAAATTGAGGTGAGAAAATAAATAATTGTGTAGTACCAGCGGGCGAAGCCACGCGGAAGCCACCAGTCTATACACAAAAAGCTTAAATAAATCTAAAAAATATATATAGTCATCTCCATATATTGCTGTATTCGTATATCACAAAGGTAAAAGTAAAGTGACTTGACAAATACAGGGTATTATTAGAACAACGCCCGCTATGGAGCCAAATGTGCCGATTTGTTACCCACTTATGTAGGTAGGTACGTGTGTGCCGTACACCTTTTCCAACTTGCTATGTGGAATACATAGCCTTTTTGGGCTAGCTCCGTTTTAATCCTAAGTATTTTGGACCTTTGCAACGAAAACCTTATAAATGAAAATTTTAACTTTTCATACTGCGCAAAACTGAGAGCGTAGATTCTTTAAGCTCCAAGGCGTGTGATTATAAAGGGTTCTATTCCTACTCAAAAAAAAGGAAATATTTTAATTTCTTCAACAGCGTAATGATAGTAAACACTTGACAACAATGATTTATAAACACTTTTTCACTGCTCACAACACAAAATCCATAAAAATTTTAATTTTTAGATTTTTTATAGCTTTTTCTCCTATATGGTATTAGAGTATTAGGAGATTCCGTTTGCCACTTTCTGCTTAAAATCGACACATTGCGTGTTAAGTGGCGGAACTCAACGCTTTGTCTTGTTACCAGATTGAGGAAATGTAAATAATTCATTACTCTGAGTAGGAATTGAACCCTAAAAATAGGGTACATTTACTAAGTTTTTATTTCTTAGTGTAGAAGCGGTCATAAGGGTACCCATTATTTACAATCATACACAACCTCCTCTACAGTCCCAGACAGAGGAGCAGGATTTGGACAGTGGCAATGATAAAAGAACGAGCTATCCATTCGAATAGGAATTATATAATAAGCGTATTCGAATCGAATCGAATTAAATTTAAATTATTAAACTATACTTAAATTTAAATTATAAATGTCTGTCGTACTTATAAAGATTCAATAGTTTTCCTTTTTCATCGGTATGTTCCTTAAATGTACAGAAATCTATTACTTAGATAATTTTGAGAAAAATAAATAGTGCATTGAATATTTTAATTATATAAAAAAATCGGTTAAGTGCGAGTCGAACTCCCCTAATGAGACTTCCATACCTATTTCAGAATTATAGTTCAACGGGAAGTACAGCTTTTTAAAATATACAAACTTAATTTTGCGGGTGTATGCATGCAGTTTGTATGAAATAAACTACAAATATAAGTTTGTAATCATTTATTCTATAAAATACCTATACATTTTCAAGTTTAGAATTTGTTCCTTACTTTGTATTGTAAGTTGTTACTTTGTGCAAATTTCATAACTATAGATCCTCGGCAACTACACTATAGGTTTTGATTACGCCACGAAATTCATAAAAAATGCAGCAAAATCGATGCATCTGTTATGCTCATATCTTTTGATTACATCGACTTAGAAGCTGGATTTTTTCTATGATTTAAGGGACCACAGATTTCAATATATATTAGCTTAATTGCTCCACGCGATTTCGAGATAAATGATCTTGACAGACAGACGTTCTGTAGTGATCTTATAAGGGTTCCGATTTTACCACGCTGTATCCACATAGCAAGGTAGGCATAAGGAACCCAGTGCTAAGACTCTCCGTCCCCATTTTACACCGAATTCTGGAGGCATTGCCTGTTGAGAGGCGGAACTCAACGCCGTGTATTGTCTCAACACCAGAGCGAATAAATGAAAATATTAAATATTTAATTTCGTCGAGTGGAGATCGAATTCACAACCAACATACAGTCACACACTTGTGCCCCTGCACCAGGACCTGTCCTAAGTGACTATCATAAGTGCCATAAAAATATATCATTGCCCTTTTCTATTACTCTAGGGCGAATAAAATAAGAGAACTTAAACAACTCAGGATTTAAACTCACTACTATAGCTTTTCAAGAACTGTGCCACGATAGTGTCAATAGCAATAAAGACATGATCAATTTTCATTATATTATATTACTAATTTGTCATTGTAATTAAAGTAGCCGTCGCCGTACACCGTCTAGAGACTGTTGTTAAATGATTAATGTAATATTATTATTCTCACTATTACGTGACACTTTGTTAATAATAATTTTGACAGGTTATTCGTTGTCTCAACTAGGCTGAGGTCACAGGTTTGATTTTTATGAAGAAGTTTATGTATATAGAGGTATAAATAAGTAGTAATTATCCTATATAATATATATTCCAACTTAGGCAATATTTCAAGTTTTACCAAAATTTATCCATGCATTTCTGTAGGGAACTTTTGTTTCGCCATTCAACACGCATATCTCAAAAACTGGGAGGTAAGTCGGGAACGGAGTGTGTTAACACTAGGTTCCCACGGACTCAAAGTCAAGTCAAGTCAATGTCCTAAATCCTGCTATATGGATGATATAGCTTGAAACTATAAAAATAATATTATTTTTTTCGTGTAAAGCCTTGAGTAGGGTCTAGTTTACAATACAAGCCAACTGCGCCAAGCAAAACATAAGACAGATGACCAATTCATACATATGTAGATAGGTGCAAAAAACCATACTATTCAAGCAATGGCACACTCGTCTGTTCACGACGTTATTTATTAGCTTAACGGCTTAGCATAACGAGAACTCTTATATCTTGACGGTCCGATTTTATTATTGCACTTAGACTTCTTTGGCATTTTTTTTTATTTTTCCCCTGTATCCCGCATATAGCCGGGTAGTCCGCTCGAAGGCTGCAAGCCGAGGTTCGAGTCCCACAGGGGACGACGATTCCGCCGTTGACGTCCTCACAGGCAGCCACATAGTGCTTGCATTTTTCCAGGGACAGAGTACCCTCTCTCCCCTACCCACCCGGTGGTTGTAAAAGACAGTAGCAGCAGCACATTATTAACGTCAAGTTCGAAAAAAAAGGAACATAGCGTTAAAACATTCTATTCCCCACGCACTGCCCAATTTTCGAGACATTGAGTGTGGAATAAGTGGTGGAATTCAACGCCGCGTTTTATCAACTCACCAGCACGATAATATGATAATATTTTTTCCCCGAATAGGAATCGATCTCAAAACCGCCGCGTTTACAGTTAGACGCTATGCCGCTGCGCAATGATATCCACAATGGTTTGACTATTGAAAGTTAAATCAGAGAAGACGAAATATTTTTATACTCATTTTTCTTAAAGGCCAGTCGTGGCGCAGCGGCACAAAGTGTGACTGTAAAACCGACTGGTTGTGGGTTCGATGCCCACTCGAGGAGATGAAATATTTACTTAAATTTATATTTTCATTTTTTAGCTCAGGTGTCGAGGCAAAGCGCGGCGTTGAGTTCTGTCACTCAACACACAATGCCTCCAGAATTCGGCAGAAAGTAGGGAACGGAGTGTCTTAACATTAGGTTCCCTCTGCCTACCCTGCTGTGTGCGGTATATACCGTGAAGCTGATTTATTTATTTTATTTTACTTAAAACGCCCAAAAATGTACGAATTTGCAAATTTCATCACTGTAATAGCTCATTTCATTTCAGAATATAAAAAATATTTCAAAGTGCCCCCATTAGGGTGAATCCATCTCGTATCTAATAAAGGAATGAAAAATATTTACTTTTTGTTCTTTACAATATTGCTATGAATATTTATTTAAGACTGTATGTAATTATAATGACATTCGCTTTTGAAATTATATTTTTAATTTAGTAAGACGCTGTTCAAAACACGCTTTTTTATTTCGAAGTTTACGAGTTCAAATTCAAAGAATAAATGAATCGCGGACAAGATCTAATTATTCTTCTAGGTCTTATTATAATACATTATAATACAATAAGACCTCAATATTGGAGCCATTCAGAAGTTACTAGTACTAAATTGTAATTTTTAGTGCGCGATAGTAAGTTTAATTTTTATAATTATATAATTTCATTGAATTTCATCTGTTTCTATCTATTTTTTTTCTATTACATAATGTTTTTGAGAAAAATAAGGATAAAAGAAAAGATAATTATTTAACATATATAATAAAAATGAATATTGTTTTAATTAAGGAGCCATGTTTAATTCGTATTATTTAATTCGTTAATCTCAGAATACGACTTCAACTGGCACACCGCCAGGTACATTAATAACCGTTTTAGGGTTGCTTGGTGGGAATAATGTAGGGAAATTATACAGGAAATCTATTTAGTAAGAGGTTAATTAAAGAAAATTTATATATTTTGTTATTATTAATATATAAAAGGCCATTTTGGCGCAGCAACACAGTTTATGACTGTAAGTTAATGGTAAACGATCGCCCTGAGAACAAGATGAATCGCGGCGTTAGGTTCCGCCAATCTCAACATGTAGCGGAAATTTGTAAAAATCTCCCTACAGAGATACTAACAACATAAATAAGTTGTAACAAGCGTATAAAAATTTCAACGTAGCTTAATGAGAACCTATGGCTTAGTAGTCAGAGCGCCTGGTCGGTTTCCAGGAGGCGCGGGTTCGAGTCCCGCTACGTTCAAATTTTTATACGTTTTCTAAATAAGTATTTTTCTTTCTTAAGTGTGGAATAACACTCTAAAAATGTTTAAAAATACATTAAACATATTTTGCTAAATTTCAAGACTGCTTGTTGAGTAGCGGAGCTTAACGCCGCGTTAGTACATTTTAGTCAATAAATATATTGAGTAAAGATTTTATTTTACTTATAAATAAAAAAATATATACGGAACGTCTTTGTAATAAAACAATCGTGGATTTTATATATTTTTGAGTTTGAAAAGTCAGCGAAAACCGCTTAATATGAAAATATCAGTACACCGATCTCCCTGAAATGAGAATTTTACTTAAATACGCCTCAAACTTCATGGTACAGTAGTTATATGTTTATTATTCACGATGTATTGGTTTTTTTTTCAATAAATTATGGTGTTACAGAGTTTCTTCTTTGATTTTACAAAAAAAAAATTAAAATTTGTACTCTATTAACTTATGAGTATATGACATTCTGTTTTATTGTTGTGGGGTTTGGTTTCTATTTGCTTTCTTTATTATAAAAATAGAAAAAAAGATAATAGTATATCTTCATATCCTTCATTTCGTAATATACAAAAATAACTTATCAGTCCGTGGATTTACCTATCTGGTGCCCATCGCGTTATATGGTGAGGAGTTCATAACAGTGTCTGAGACCTGCAACCCAATTAAAACAAAAAGTTAAAATTAGCGTGCGTTATGTAATCGATTACTATACTAAAATGTGGCGTTGAGTATCGCCATTCCTCACGCTTACTTAATGTTTAGAAAATTGAGGGAAAAATGGAGAACGGAGTGTCATAACACTAAATTCCGTATTCCAACCCTGCTACATGCGGGATACAGCGTGAAACTACGAAAAAAACCTAAATCTTGCATAATCTCGTAGCGTCTAATACAATCTTGTCGTATAATAAATATACCAAGTACAAATGAAGAAGTTGTCAAGAGACGTTGAGGGCAATTACTGTTGGCGCGAACTTGAGAACGACTTGAACATGAAGTATTCTGGGAGCAATCTGTAAATGAATTAAGTATTCAACCGTTGTATTTCTAGTTTTTTTTTTCTTAGTTTCACGCTGTATCCCGTATTTGGTAGGGTTAGCAAATGGATCTTAGTGTTAAGACGTTTCCCAACTTTTTTGCCCAATTTTCGAGACATTGCGTGTTGAGTGACGGAACTCAACACCGCTGTTTTTCTTGTTACAAGAGTAAGAAAATGTAAATAATTAATTACTCCGAGTGGGAATCAAATCCACGGTCGTCACATTTACCCTGTGGCGCTGCGCAACCACGAACTTAATTTAAGTTTTACCATATTTCTAATTCATTAATCAGTAGGAGTAGGTAGTGGGAAACATTTTATTATTTTTCACCATTTTCCATATATTTAAGAGACATTATGAATTGAGTGTAAGCACGATTTTACGGATTCAACTCCCATTCGAAATGTTTATTTTAATTTTCATATTAATTTCCTCGTAGGAGAGCAATAAGATGAAATTTCCCGAAATTCTTACAAGGAAAAAAAGAGTTTTAAGTATATTTGAAAATTTATAGCACACGATAAAGTGGAATTTCCTAAAAATTTGTGTAAGAATGAAAAAAGGAGATTTTACGTTCTAAATAGCCCACGCAAGCAAAGTTACTTGCTTCAAGTCTATATTCTATATTCGGCGTAAAGTGGAGAGCGGAAGTGTCTTAATCGGAACGGAGTGTCATAACACCAGATTCCCAGATTCCGAGGAACACTGCTATGTGCAGGATACAGCGTAAAGCTACAAAAAAAAAATAAAAATAAAGTGTTGTATATAAATCATCAATTGTAATAAAATTTATAACAAAACACAAGAAATTAATACAAATTTAATAAATTTTTAATCAATTCAAAAGTTTTCGATTGGTGAACGTGTAATTTAATGAATGCCAATTTAAATTTGATTCAGATTTCGAAGTTTCGAGTTCTCGACTAAATAAAGAGGGATTGACAGTAATTATTAGGAGGGAATATTCATAGACTTGTTCAGTACATAGTAAATGAAAGGTAGTGGGTTCGATTAAAAAGTTTTTTTTAATTTTAGCTTTACGCTGTATCCCCACATAGCTAGGTAGAGGGAGTCTGGGAACCAAGTGCTGAGACACTCCATGTCCCACTTTCTGCCGAAATCCCGAGACATTGAGTGTTGAGTGGCGGAACTCAACGCCGCGCTTTGCGCACTAGAGCGAAGAAATAAAATATATACATATTTAATTTTCTCGAGTGGGGATCGAACTCCCAACCACTTTATTGTGACATACTAGTGCCCCTGTATTAAAAATATTTGGTAGTAATAATTTTGTAGATTGTTCCGAAATATTTACTTTGATAAAGTGCCGTGGCTCTTTCATAAAATGCTCTGTGGATCTTCAATCAACACATGCTATGAAAGAGCCACTTTCCCTCTTTTTATAAAAGGTAAATTTAACTACGAAAACGTTATTTTATCGAAATGTGAGTACGTCGGAAACTATTAAACAAAACCCTGATTTATACATACATAAATCGTATTGTTGTATCGTAATCTAGTTAGTGATATCGAATACGGAAGTATCTAAATGGCGAACGGAGTATCTTATCACTAGGTTCCTATGTTCCCACTGCCTACCCTGCTATGTGCGGGATACAGCGTGAAGACTAAACATTCTTCCAAGTAAAGATCGAGCACACAACCGTCAAATGTGCAGTCAAACGCTCCACTGCGCCACAACAGCCTTTTTATATAGTTAGATGTAAAAGTGAATGGTGAATGGAGCATCTTAGGACTAGGTTCCTAGGTTCCCACTGCCTACCCTGCTATGTGTATAAGATAAACCGTGAAGCTGAGCATTCCTCCGTAGAGGATTGAACACACAACCGTCCGTACAAACGCTCCACTGCGCCACGACGGCCTCTTTTATATTGTTAGATGTAAACCAAATATTTATATTTTAACCAAGCCGGACAGTAAAACAAAGTTGCTTATTGCATCCAAACTTTAGATTCGTTAGCGGACTTTATAAGTAAAGTGACAGTTTCATGTGGAATATTTTAACATAAATCGGGGGCTATATTCTCTAACTGACATAACTTACTTTTGTTATAGAATTAGAATTTGTTTGGACAGCGCTTTATACTTAAATGTATTACCGTAACTTTACAATGTAAGATTGAGTTTTAGTTTTGAGTATCTATCTATCTATATTGTCTTATTTTAGCTTCACGATGTATCCTTTATATTTTTTTCTCTACTTCCCACCCGAATTCGAGACATTACGTGTTGAGACGCGGAATCTTTATCCTACCAGAGTGGTAATTTAACCCATAACCGTGGTGTTTTCAACGGGACGACCCCATTGCGACCTCATTATATCATTTAGATTTTATATGAAAAAAAAAATACTAGCGGGATTTGAACCTGCACCGTTTACACACTTAAGACCAGTATATGTACATATATGTATCAATCTGACGTGTATCCTGAGACTTTCTTAAGGTATAATAAAAAAATGCTATCAAATATTTTCAACACTTGAAATTTTATTTCACACTTATAAAGCATGCTAATTATAAAAATAAGATTTAACAAATTTATTGCTATAATTAATTTAATTACTTAAATACTTATGTAATTCAACGTAGTTTGATAATAACTTATTGTCAGAGCGCTTAGTCAGTTGACAAGGACGGGCGGGTATTCAAATAAATAACGTTAAAAATTTTATACATGTTCCAAAAAATTTAACAATACCTTCATTTTTAAGTAGGTTTTAAGAAAAATCATGTCTGACACATACTATTTCTGAAATATATTTTTTCTAGCTTTATGCTGTATGCCATACAACTTACTGTTAAGACACTACTTATGCCATTCAGACACTTTAGTCTTACAATCTCCGCCGATTATTTTAGGCATAGAGTGTTGTTGGATTAAAGTCTATATCATTGCCTGGTAACCGGCCGAAGAAATGAAAATATTATTTGTTTCATTCCTCAGAGCAGGAATCGAACCCACAACCGTCGCGTTTTCAGTCGCACGCATGTCCTCTTGTGCCACGACGGTTGATACGGGAAAACATAAATATCGGGGAAATTTAATAAGGAATTCAATTTGGAGTATAACAAAACTAATTTCTTATGGTTTCGGAAACACTTAGAAAATACGTTTATTATTGCGTTTTTAGGAATATATTTTCTATTTGAATATGACGGTAATGTTTTTTGAGGGAATTAGTTATTTAATTTTTCATTTACTCTATCTGCGCAATAAGACAAAGCGCGGCGTGGAGTTCCGCCACTTAACACGCAATGCCACCAAAATTTGGCAGAAAGTGGGAAGAGTAGTGTTTTTACACTAAGTTTCAAAATACCTGGACTTTCTTAGGAATTAAATATCTAGATAATTATCTGTAGTTATAAGCATAGTTCAAGTGGCAGATAAATATACTGTTGATTAGCTGATAAAAATGAAAAAGTTAAAAAAAAGTTCGGACCACGTGTCTGTAGTATTTAGTTAAAACTATATAAAAAAAGTCACTAAGTTTCTTCTGCCCCTGGGACCCTGGTAAAAAATATATAGCGTGAAGCTAAAAAGAAGATTAGGAAAAGTCACACATAACTTTTAAAATCAATGATTATATGATTTACCAACCACTAGTGCGGCGTTGAGCTCTGCCACTCAACACGCAATGCCTCCAGAATTCGGCAGAAAGTGTGGAAACGGTGTGTCTTAACACTAAGTTCCCTCTGCCTACCCTGCTGTGTGCGGGATACAGCGTGAAGCGGATTTAATTTTTAATTTTACCAACCACTAGCATACCAAACATTTTTTTAAATTAAACTCTTCTTAACTATACATACAAAAAATACATTCCATCAAGCATGAATCTCTCTCTTTTTTAAAAATGGACCTATTTTACTTTCAAAATAAACGGTCCATATTATTTACCGTAATCGTTGAATAAAGACAGATTTCACCTGGTTTTTCACAGAACTTTAAAAGCTTTAAGACTCTTTTATAGAAAACCTTCGAAGTAAAGAATATTTTCTTTAACGTCCAAAATTATTTGATTTGTTACAGTATTGATATATAAGTAAAAATAAAATTAAATTAAGAATTTAGAGGGAACCTAGCGTTAAGACACTCCGTTTCTCACTTTCTGCCAAATTCTGTAGAGTCTGCATGTTGAGTGGCGGAACTCAACGCCGCTCTTTGCCTCGACACACGAGCGTAGATATGAAAACATATATATGTAAATAAATATTTCATTTCTTCGAGTGGAGATCGAACCTACAACCACTCGCATTTACAGGCATACTTTGTGCCCCTGCCCAACTTCTGGCCTCCTGATATTTATTAGTATTATGTATAATTTTTATCAGCTTCACGCTGTATCCCGCACATTGCAGGATAGGCAGAGGTAACCTAGTGTTAAGACACTCCGTTTCCCACATTCTGCCGTATTCTGGAGGCATTGCGGGTTGAGTGGCAGAACTCAACGCCGCGTTTGTCCTCGACACCAGAGCAAAGAAATGGAAATATAAATTTAAATAAATATTTCATCTCCTCGAGTGGGGATCGAACCCACAACCAGTCGGTTTTACAGTCACACTTTGTGTCCCTGCGCCACGACTGTGAGTATTATTATTTATATATTATTATAAATATTATGTACATAATAATAACGTAACTGTTTAAGTATATATTTTTTGTTTCTATTTTTAATAATTAGGTATACGCATTTACCAGCTTCACGCTTTTTCCCACATAAGAAAATAGAGCGGAGGGTATGATCAAGACACTAAGTTCCCCAGCCATCGCCCAATTTTCGAGACATCGCGTGTTGAGCGACATAACTCGACGCTGCGCTTTATTTACCAGAACGCGGAGACGAATAATTTTACTATAATTATTCTCCTGGATCGAACCCACTATTAACACGTTTACAGGCAGATGACTGTCCCACTACGACACGTTGGCCTTTATGCTAGACTAGACTTTTTTCTTTTCCCAAAGCGCCAATAAAAACTTTCGCCCTAAAGCAAGTTATCGCGCACTGACAACGCAAATCATATGGAATCATCATTTTCGTAATATTCCTTGTATGAACAAGATTTTGATTATATTTTTAGGATGCTATAACATATAATGTTAAAGAGTTTTTTGTAGCTTCACGCTTTTTAACGCCTAGTAGAGTAGTTGGAAGTAACTTAGTGTTAAGACACTCCGTTCTCTGCTTACCACTCGAATTTGAGGCACAGTGTGCGGAGAAGCAGAAATAAACGCCGCGCTTTGTTTTACCAGTAAAAAAATTGCTCCTTTCCTCTTTCTTAAAGTCATGTAATGAAACATTATTTAAATAAAAACAAATGCATATAATTTGGAACACATATATACCAGCACAGGAAAGTACTTTATAACTGTATAGGTGATCGCGCAGCGTTGTGTTCCGCAGAACAACGCGCAACGCCTCTAAAATGAGTGGAAAGTGGTTGGTCTTAATACTTAGTCAAATAAAAAAATATATTTAAGTTTCATACTTTATAGCAGACTTGACGGAGAGAACCTTATATTAAAGATGAATATGATATTTTAAAATAGCATTTTAACAGGAAGTATGAAAATAAAATACTCTTATGAAATATTTTTCATTTAAATAAATTATCATCAGGCTTTTTTTTATTTTAAAGAATGTCGAAGTCACAAAATATTCGATATCACGAGGCATTATTTCTCAATTGATATTGAAAAATAAAAAAATTAAGTATATTTTTAAATTTCATTTTCAATATTATATATCTTTTATTGTATTCATTGAAACATATTTTAATTTAAATTGTTTTTTTCTTTTTATATAAAAAATCCGTAAATGCTATTTATTATATATTTTTATTTTTTTTTTTTGGGTTCCGTACCTTTTAAGGAAAAAAGGAATCCTTATAAGATTACTTTGTTGTCTGTCTGTCTGTTTGTTTATCTGTCTGTCATTTTATCAAGAGCCTTCAGCTCAGGAATGTTTGGTGATAAGGAGTTGAAATTCTTTATATACTTGAGTATATGGTTTGAATATCTAATTTGTGATACCAAAAAACGCGAATTTCTATACTGTAAAGGGAATCAAAAATAATAGGGTACTGCCGGGTGTAAAGGCTCTGGCTAAGCTAAGCTTGAACTTCAGAAAAACCTCGAGATCACCAATTTTTGTACGTTATACAGCATGAAGCTGTTTTTTTTTTATTTCCTCGAGTAGGAAATTGAACCCACTACCTGTTTACTGTGCACGCTTGTGCTCTTGCACTACGATTGACAGCAGAGGTCAGCTGTTTTTTTATTTAATAGAAAGATAACTTTAAATGCTTAAATCAAGTAACCTAACATTAAGTCGGTATCGTGCATTTGTTTTGTAAGCCACGTGCAAAAAGCCTTCATATATATGAACTATGTAATATGTAATGTGAGGCCGTCTTGTCGAGGTGTCGCACAGTAAACTGGCTTGTAAACGCGACGATTGTGGGTTCGATTCGTACTGGGGCAATGAAATATTTAATGTTTTCATTTCCTCGTTCTGGTAACAAGACAAAGCACGGCGTTAGGTTCCGCCAATGTTGAGTGGTGGAATTCAACGCTGCACTTTCTTGCACCAGAGGCAACACGTGCGTGTTTAACGTTGCTTGTTGCCCGTTGGACTAACGACAAATTTATATGTATGGGAGTCAAGGATCCATTTAAATTGACATTCCAATATGCTTATATTGGAACTGAAGTGGCTTGGATATCTCACATAAGTGGAACTTGTGAGGTTCTAGGACTTGAATTCTAGATAAGGCTAAATTTCTATTTACTTTTTATCGACTTATTTTTTATTTTCTATTCATCACAATAGGTATTAGGATTTTGCTTAATTTCTACTTATGTAGAAATATTTTGGGTTTCTAATCCAACATAACCGGATCGTTAAGACGATTTTACACACGTTCGATTCTCACTCAGGGAAAATATAATTATGTTTATAAATTATTTATCTCTGCTCTGGTAACGAGACAAAATGCGGCATAAAGTTCTGCCTATTAATTTCTGAAAATTTCTCTAGGGATTGTCCTTCAACAAGGTCCCGCCTATCTGTCGTCTTGCATGTGATACAGCGTAATGCTATATATTTTCTTGCATGGAATTCAACCCCATAATAATCATATACAGCCAGATATATGGAAAAACAACAAAATATACTTGTCTTAATGTATTTACGTCACTATATACAATTTTTTTCTATTGCCCGTACAAAACAGGGTAGGCAGAGCAAATTTAGCATTAAATTTTTTTTTCCGGATTTTTGAGACATTGTGTGTTGAGTAGCAGAACTTAACGCTACGTTTCGCATTTAACGCCGCACGCTTACGCACCTGCGCTACGATTGCCTCTAAACATTTCGTTCACCACTAAGGAATACGTTTTAATTTTTTTACAAAAACGAGACGAGATTTTTCGTCACTGAGCTTAAACAAAGGACGTTGATCATTCAATCTACAGGATAATAAATGATCAACTGATGATAGTACTTATTTTAACTTTAGACCGAAACAATAGGTTTAATCAAATAATCTGTTAAAAAGGAAAATCAAATATATTATCTAGTTAATTAAATCGTTAGGATTCCTTGGGTGAATGTAAAATACACGTTTTTCTTATAGAAATAATTGATATTCACTTATATATGAGTAAGTGGGGGCACTTACTCATCCATTTGAGATCAGTCGTGGCGCAGAGGCACAAATGTGCAAGAAGTGGCTTATTTAAATGGTAATCTCGTTTTTTCCCTGTCTTAGAGAGAAATCCTCTTTTACTGATCCCCTATAGGTACTCTAACCTACTTACAAGCTAAATTTCAATTTTCTAGGTCCAGAAATTTTGTTTGTACGATGTCTGTCAGTAAATCAGTAATAAAAAAATTACTAAGTAAACTTATTCTTACACTTTGCAAGAAATATATGAAAAATACATAAAGAACCCTTTGTTTTACAATTAAAAACACCCTTTACCCATTGTTCGTTAAATTACTTGACTGAAATAAAAAAATAATTTACTTTGACTTGAATTTTTTTAACTCTTTCTTGTATTTATGTATTTAGAATTTCATTGAGAATTTGGTGAAAAAAATCTTAATTTTCTTAATATTGTTAAAGCAAAATTGTATTGTTAAAGTGCGGTAGTGATTGTAGGTACGATCTTCATTCGGGGGAATTAATTATTTTCATTTCTCCATTTTGATAAAATAAGGTTTTTTTTTTGTTTTAGCTTCACATTGTATCCCACACATATCATAGTAGGTATAGGGTACCTGAGAACCTAGTGCTAAGGTATTCCATTTCCATTAAGACACTTCCGTTCACCATATTCAAGAGGCATTGCGTGTTAAGTGGTGGAACTCAACGCACTATTAGCAGACCGAGGAAATGAAAATATTACACGTTTCGTCGAGCAGGAATCGAACTTACAACCTGTCGTGTTTACAGTCGCACGCCTCTGCCCCTGCGCCACGACTGCTCTCAATTACATACATACATAAACATAGACTCGTAATTATATCTTATTATAACTTATTTAAAATGCGTAAAGTATACAAAGCAAAGTTAGTGACATCTGTTTCTTATGTGAATAATTTGTAAGGAAATTTTCAACGCGAACAAAAACCTTTGAAAAGTCAAACAAGCGATAACAACTTGTTCAAGTTTCAACGAGGGAAGGCGTGAGGCTTGCCCTTTAAATGGATTTATAATATACGAAGAAAGCTAGAGTGACACAGATAGAGGGGCAGTGTTTCTGAACGTTATGATTATGGGTTCGATTTCCTAACGAGAGAATGTAACAAAAAACAGGATTTAAAATTTACAAAAGTTATTTATTTGTGCCTTAAAAGGTCGCTGGTCGTAGACCTAGATTTTTAATATTAATTTTAACCTGATATCTCTACGTGATTTAGAGATAAACTGTCTTACCGACGCTGATATTTATATACCACAGGCTTCCTGTTCGCATCAACGAGACGCACAGCTTAAAATGTTTACAACGTTAATGAATAACAAGTGAATTTGTCTATACTATTATTTTAGAGCCGAAGTATTTGTTTGTTTGAACCCTCTAATAAAAAAATTAAAAAAATATTGTGTTAGGTTGCCTTTCTAACGAAGCAACCAATAGGCTATATTATATCACATTAATTTTTTCGATGTAACTCACTGAAGCTGCACTCACAGGGCACTTAAAATGTGTAAAGAGTAACACACAGTGACCCAACTCTCTCACTTGTTTATTTTTGTGTGACCAGTTTTTAACTATAAATTATCTCACTTAAACCACACCCCTTCATTTATTTTTATAAAGCTTGCTACGAAAGTTTAAAAGGGTTAAATAAATTTAACACTGGGTTATATCAAAGCAGCCATTTTACTCTTGAAACCAGTATCCAATGATCAATCCTGATTATATGTATTTTCGTACTCTTGAAGTAATGAATTATTAATTCCACTACCACCCTCTGGTTGATGATTGTGTGAACTAAAAATGTATTGTAGAATTCGTTTGAACTGTTAATATTTGGTACTCTTGACGCGTTTTTACAAATATAACGATAGCAAATTTTTAAGTAAAATTAGAAATTTATATAATAAGAAGAGTGCAACTTTGATTACGCAGATTGGTGCATCTATGTACTTTTCGATAATTAGGTTTTTTAATTCATTTAAAATTACATAGAAACCTTGAGTAGATTTGAACCTACAACCACTGTGTGCTTGGCAGTCATAAAAACACTACTTATAGCGTTAAGCTATGATAAGTTATTAATTTTTATTACCTTTATATGCTGTTTTGCACACGTAGTCAAATGAAAATAATTAAGATTTATGTTATTTTGATATTTACATATAAATAATCCAAATATACATTTAAAGAATTCCAATGTTTTTCCAAATCCAAAAATGATGCCTTTATAGATAAAGGCCAATTCAATATTAAAAAAAAATCTCAATTCGAACCAGCAGTTCCTGTGGTTAGCGCTTCCGACCACCCAAATTCTTGAGCTTTACAATATTAAGTTTAGATTTACTTAGAGGCACATCAAATAGGCTTCTTAAGGCTTGTTTTTAAACAATTAATCTTTATGTAACAAGAAATAAATATTTCGTATAACGCCCCAGTGGTTTTGAATTTTGATTGACGATCAGTTATTTTACGGTTACTTGACTCCAAATTTTGGAGGAAAGGAATTGGTGTGACAACCATTCTTGTTAATTTAAGTACAGAATTTTATGGCACAGATGAAAGCATCTGTAAACGCAATGGTTACGGGGTTCGGTCTTTGTTGGGGTAATGTTCTTATTTAGAAACGGGACCGAGGTGGTTCAGTGGCACATCGTCTGCGTCAAGCGTCAAGCGCGACAGATGTGGGTGCGATTTCTAATCTGATTCTAAAGAATTAATTATTTTACACATACATTTACTTTCTCTAGCCACAAAACAAAATGCGGCGTTGAAATCCGCTATTCATCGAATTGGAAATTTGGGCGGAAAGTGAAGAACGAAGTAACTTACTCAACTAAACAATACTCAAATAAACATAACTAAAAGTTGTAAATATCAAATTAAATCAAAATTGTAACTAATTGCTGTCTGTATATAAAAAAAATAAAAAAATCTATTATTAAGGGCAAGTACCAACGTAATAAAACTTAAAACAATGATTTTTATTTCTTCTGTCAGGCAATAAATAATTATGTAGTACAAGCTAGCAAAGTTGCTGGTTGTTATACTGTTGTATATGGTATATGATAGGTCCAAGTACTCGAGGTAGCTCTGACTGTAAACATTTTGTAATGTAACCTTATCCTTCCTCGATAAATGAACTATGCGATACAAAAATATTATTTCAATCCAAACCAGAAGTTCCTGATATAAGCGCGTTCTACCAAATAAACTCTTCACTAATATTACTATAATTTTTTATGATGGCTCAGCTGCTTGAAACGGAGTGTCCCATAAAATTATAATTTCATAGTCACTCTATTATATAGTAAGTTAAGAGCATTAAAACACAGAGTAAAGTATGTATAATTTCAATGGAACGATTAAAACCTCTCAAAAGTTAACACTTCACACTTTTTAATAAGAATTTAAAATTTCATGAAAAGCTAGCTAGCTGGCTTTAAATTATTTTCCTTAAGAGGGTAAAGTGACTTACTAACTAATTATACGAAGTTTGTAAATGTTATAAAGTGTAATTATGATTTGGCAGTTTTATATAGGAGGCCGGTCGTGGCGCAGCGGCACGAGGTGTGACTGCAAAGCCAACTGGTTGTGGGTTCGATCCCCACTCGAGGAGATGAAATATGTACTTAAATTTATATTTCCATTTTTTTCGCTCTGGTGTCGAGGTTAAGCGCGGCGTTGAGTTCAGCCACTCAACACGCAATGCCTCCAGAATTCGGCAGAAAGTGGGGAACGGAGTGTCTTAACACTAGGTTCCCTCTGCCTACCCTGGTGTTTGCGGGATACAGCGTGAAGCTAATAAAAAATATAGGACTCTGAATATGAAAAGATTGTCTGACTGTAAACATGATAGTTGTGGGTACGATTTTCGCTTAGGATAATGAATTATTTTCCTCCCTCTCTTAACACACAATGTCTCAAGAAGTGAAAAGTGCGTGGAGAACGGTGTGTCCAATATCCAGGGTAGCCCATTTGATATTTAGTTGACTGATGTAAGCTCGTCCTTTTTTTAGCTTCACACTGTATAGTGCACATAGCATTGTAGGCAAAAGGAACCTGGGAACCTAGTGTTCCCATTAAGATTCAGTGCCCATTACGACATTTCCGTTTCCCAATTTATAGTGGCGGAAGTCAACCCCGCGCTTTTCCTCCGTTATCAGAGCGAGGAAATGAAAAATGAATGAAAATATTAAATATTTCATTAGCTCGAGTGGGAATTGATCCCACAATCTGTCACGTTTACATCTGCACGCTCGTTTCCCTGCGCCATAACAGCCTTTTAATATTTTTTTGATATTATTAAATTGAGTGAGTTTCTTAGAGAGTGAATAAAGGCATGACTAGTACTACTACTACTACTAGTATAATATTCAAAACAAATTGATATTAAACCTTAAATATAAAATTGAATTGGATTTAATAAAGTATCAAGAAAAATAGAATGCATAGTGCAGGTTTCATTTAAATAGGTTTATTATAAACCGATTATAAATATCTAATTAGTTAAAGTGTATATAAAATAACCAACATTTATAGTATAATTACTAACATAATAAATAGTTTTATACAGGCAGATGGTCCGTGACTTTTATTCACCATGTACAGTCCAATTGTCGTTGAGTGGCGGATCTCAATAAAGCGCTTTATTTTGTTACCAGAACAAGTAAAATGAAAATAATTCTTTTCGTCGAGTGAAAATCAAATCCACAACCGTCGCATTTAAGATAAGATGCTGTGCCACTATGCCACCACGACCTATGTATCAAATCAGTCTATTTCGATCCACTGCTGGACGTAGGCCTCCCCCAGGGTGCGACAGAGCTCCCGATCCTCCGCCTTCCGCATCCAGTCGAAGCCAGCAACCTTCTTCTTCTTCTACCTATGTATAATTTAAAGCATTTCCAACATATCAAAAGTCCTCGTCTTACACATTCTTCGTCTTTTAGAAACATAGTTACGCGGGGTTTAGTTCCACCATACACGAATGGTGGTTTGTCTAAACAAAACGTAAAGAAATAAATAAAATCTCTTATGTCTTATTACTTCGAAGAAAGAAATTCTTCAAATTCTTCGAAATAAACACAAAACTTCGTCTGTATACTACAAATAGAATTTTTTACTAAAATAACATTTTCACATTTTCCACCTTACCCCTTAAATTTATGGAGGGGTAAACTTTCAAAGAACACTGATATACTCGGCTGATCTGTTTCCTTATATCCCAGATAGTTATCCTCGAGGGATAGAGATACTCGTTGGGATTGATATTACACCGACGCCATTTTTGAACAAAACAGGACTTTTAGAGGCTAAAGTGTGACTGTAAAAGCGACTGGTTGTGGGTTCGATCCCCAATCGAGGAAATGAAATATTTATTTATAAGGTAATTCTGGTTCGTACCTGAAAAGAAGAAATGCGACCCTTATAAGATTATTGTTACATGTTTGTTTGTTAAGACCATTCCTTAAGATTGCGTTTACGTTTACTTTTAAGTAACAAGCTGACAAACCTTTTCAAAGAAACTAATAGGACATTTTCCGTCTTAGAAGCTAGAATTATTTAATTTGACAAAATGATTAAAATTACAGTACAAATAAAGGAAAAAAAACTATATTTTTAATTTTTTTAGTGATATAGGTATATCACTAAAAAAATTAATACAAACTATTTGCATAAAAGTTCTTACAAAATTTTCTTAGAAAAAGAAACAAAATATCACGTTCTCTATAAAAACGGTGTTACTATCGACTCTACATTGTCAACCGCTATAAATCTTAACGTTGGTTATGGGACTATATTTTATTGAAAAAAGAAGCCTTAATAGATGCTTATTGCTCTATCGTTTTGTAATTTACCTTATTTATGATGCGAATACGGGTAAGTTTTTGGTAAACAACATTTTACTTTGGACAGTTTACATTGTGATGATTGTGGATGCAAGTCCTGTTAAATGATATGGTATTTTTCTTGAGAAGCGGCGTTGAGTTCCGCTACTTAACATGCGATGTCTCGAAAATTGAGTGGAAAAATGAGAAACGGAGAATCTTAACACAAGGTTCCTTCTGCCTACTCTACTATATATAAGTTAAAGTGTGCAGCTATAAAAAGTCTAATTCTGTATTTTTCTTTCTTTAGATCCACGTTGTATCCCGCAAATATCCATCCATCTATCCATCAGCCTTTCAAAGCCCACTGCTGGACATAGGCCTTCACTATTGCTCACCACTCCGTCCGGTCCTGAGCCCTTTGAATCAAGCGAATTTCCTCTGTCTTCTTTAGGTCGTCGGTCCACTTGGTTGGAGGGCCTGTACTCCTTTTGCGGAGACGTGGTCGCCATTCGAGGACCTTTGTTCCCCATCGGTTTTCGGACTTTAAAAATATTTTTAAAATATACCTACAATTCAAATAACAAAATAAACCTAGAATACCTAACTGGCCCCATATCTTAAAGACATCCTCATCCTAACTATATATTCCGTCCCAAGCAAACATGTTAAGATATATTAACATCTATTGATTTCCACGTCCTTGGCCAATATCCAAGGCGTTATACCACGAACACGCCATGTATCAGACCCATCATATCTAAATATACATTTCCTGGGATTATAATACTTGTGTTCCATGGTGTTTATAGTATAGGCTATTTTCACTAAATATCTGATTATAAATCTTTTTTCGCCTTACGCTGTGTCCGGTACATAAGAGGCAGAGAGGACCTGGGGACATTGTGTTAATATACTCCGTTCCTATTAGGACACTTCCGTTATCCACTTTCTGTCGAATTACTAATTAACAAGGCAAAGTAAACAAAAGCGAGCAAAGATCGTTCCAAAATTCGGCGGATAGAGAACGGAGTGTCGCTCTGCCTACCCTGTTGTGTGACGCTAAAAAAAAGAATGAGAATAGAACCCACAACATGTCGTGTTTACAATCACTCTACACCACGACCTTTACACGTAAACCAAGTTAGTGCATGTTGAGAAATGGAGCAAACGCCAGGATTTCCTTCATCAGAGTGGAGAAATTAAAATAATTAACTCCTTCGAATAAAATCGAAACAACACTATCAGGTTTGGAGTTCGGACATAATTAATAAAGATATTTTCATAATTTTAAAAGCGATCATCCGTTCCCTATAGTTTAATTTCACTCAACACAAAATGGTTGTCAGTTTCCCGGTAAATAGTAAACGGAGTATCTTAACAACTTCTCTCTGCCTACCGGACAAGCCGGCTAAAGCGTGAAGCTGAAAAGAAATATTGTCCGAATAAGAATCGAATCCACTACAATCGAATTAATAATTATACAACCATAGTTAATCTATGAAACAAGACTACCGAGCTCCACTCCTCTTAATTTATCACGAAGTTCTTATGCAACTAAACCCCTTTTCTTATCTGGCTCAATTTCGAAGTTCGCTTTGGATTTAACTAGATACTTAAATCAATTACTGTAGCAAAAGAGGATGTTTGTTGTTTAAGTAATAATTTATCGGCGCGTTGCCTTGTTTGTAAGAGACTCAAAACATATAATTTGTAGATTATTTAAGCATTATTACAAAGTAAAAATAAATCAGCTTCACGCTATATCCCGCTCTTAGTAGGTTAGGCAGAGGGAACCTAGTGTTAAGAAACTCCGTTCCCCACTTTCCGCCGAGTTCTGGAGGCATTGCGTGTTGAATGACGGAACTCAACACCGCACTTTGCCTCGATACCAGAGCTAAGAAATGAAAATATAAATGTAAATAAATATTTCATTTCCTCGAGTGGGGACCGAACCCACAACTAGTCGATTTTATAGTCACACTTTGTGCCCCTGCGCCACATGTTTAATATTATACAAGTATTGATACCTATGATAACGTAAGCTACGAAACTTTTTTTTATATTTATTTTTCAACTATCCTTTTGCTTATATTTGTTTAGATTTGAGGACCTAGTGCTCTGTTAACGTTAAAACACATCCGTTTCCCATTTTTTCCTGAATTATGGATACATTGTATTAAATATTTCATTGCCCCGATTGAGAATCGAATCGACAACTCTCGCGTCTTCAAAATGGAAAATGTCTTAACGCCAGTAACGACTGACAACGTGTCAGTGTAACCGTAACGCGACTGTTGTGACGATCCTTACTCGCAGGAATGAATTATTGTTTATACATATTTTCATTTTTTCCTTCTGGCATCGGAAATTGGGGAAATTGGGGAACAGAGTATATTAACACTAGGTTCCTTCTGCCTACGCTGCTATACGCGGGATACAGTGTGAAGTTGATTTTATATTATAGCTTATAGCTTTAGTGGAAAACATACCTAAACAGGAAACTGTATGTCTACAACCTGCATACATGATATTTCACAATCTTATCTTCATTTCATCACATGAGGAGTTATTGTATTAATAGCTGGCGTATATTTTCTCCCTTTGTCATATAGAAAAGTAGGGAACGATAGAAAAAAGTAATAATAGAGGAATAAGCTGTGATTCTTGGCTTTATGGTACGTTAAATCAAAAATCAGCTTCACGCTGTAACGTGTTTACAGTCACACACTTATGTCCCTGCGCCTCGATTGGCCTCTTTCTATATCACATAAGCTGTAATATTATTAATTTAAAACGGAGAATTCAGTGTTAAATTATTCCGTTTTATTCTTCCTATTTTTTTCTTATTTAAAATTTTGCATCTGTGGTCCAATCAAAATAACGAAAGGTTGACATGGCACACCTGTGTGCCACAGGTAATTTTGATTGCAGATGCAATGAATTATAATGAAACAATTAACGTGATATATGATTATATTGTAGTTTTTCTGAGATAAGTGCGTTGAAGCAAACAAACGCTTTAGCTTTATAATATTAGTATAGATACTGTTGTGGCTCAGTGAGATAGCGCCTGACTGTAATAGCGATAGTAATAGGTTTTATGACACAGAGCGATCAACTATTTGCTCTAATAAGCCAACGCCTTGAACTCCGCCATTCAGCACAATTTTCGGATGGAAGGTGGAGAACGGAGTGTCTTAACACTAGGTTCTCTCTGCCTAGAAGTGAAAATGGAATTTATCAAGTAAAACCAGGATGAAGTTGTAGTGCTTAAAAAATATTTAATATGTTTATGGACTCCAGCGGGATGAAGTTGATTATTGATGAGGTATTGCGTAGCGGCACAACTTCTAACTGTTGTTATAACACGACGTTTGTGAGTTCAATTCACATTCGAAAAATATCTACCTATGGTGAAAATGGGTATAGTTGAACTTCTGTTGATATATAATAATCTAATAATTCCATCCTACACCATTTTAAATTATGAGGAAAACGCATGTTACCAAACACTCAAAATCTCATTAGCCGCCACTAAAACAATTATACAGGAACATTATCAAATACACTAAGGACATGTTAGACTCAATATAACTAACTGTAAGCACGACGGTTGTGGGTTCAATTCAGTTTGAATTAATTTTATTTCTTCGCTATCGTAAGAAAAAAGCATCCTTGAATTCCGCCACTCAATACGCAATATCTTAAAAATTGGGGAGTGTATAGGGAGCGGAGTGTCTTAAGACTAGGTTTCCTCTACTCACGCTGCTATTTGAGGTATATAGCGTAAAGTAAACCCATAAAAAGTACTAGTTATTATAAAATATTCCAAATTTTATGAGCTCACTGTATATTAAATTATGATATAGCCCAAGATCCCAAGGCACCCAAATCTACGTCATTTTAACAAAACTGTTCAAATCCTCAAAATTTGGATTGTTAGTTTAAACTAATACATACTGTTTTAAGTATTTATTAATAAATACTTAAACAGTATGCATATCTAGTAACTTGAAGGGGGAAACAGCCCCACCAGAAGTAGCGCCAACTAAAGGTACATTTAGGTTAGTAAATACCGTCTAACTACGTATTAGATTATTAAAAAAATCAAATCAAGTCAACTTCACGCTGTATCCCGCTCACAGCAGGGAGGCAGAGGGAACCTAGTGTTAAGACATTCCGTTCCCCACTTTCTGCCGAATTCTGGAGGCATTGAAGTTGAGTGGCAAAACTCAACGCCGCGCTTAGCCTCGACACCAGAGTGAAGAAATGGAAATATAAATTTAAGTAAATATTTCATCTCCTCGAGTGGGGATCGAACCCACAACCAGTCGGTTTTACAGTCACACCTCGTGCCGCTGCGCCACGACTGGCCTCAGATTATTAAAAATTAAATAAATTAAATTAGCTTCACGCTGTATCCCGCACACAGCAGGGTAGGCACAGGGAACCTAGTGTTAAGACACTCCGTTCCCCACTTTCTGCCGAATTCTGGAGGCACTGCGTGTTGAGTGGCAGAACTCAACGCCGCGCTTAACCTCGACACCAGAGCGAAGAAATGGAAATATAAATTTAAGTAAATATTTCATCTCCTCGAGTGGGGATCGAACCCACAACCAGTCGGTTTTGCAGTCACACCTCGTACCGCTGCGCCACGACCGGCCTCTTATTAATTATTAGACTATTAATACTCCAAATTTCAGCTTTGTTAAAAAGACGTAGGTCTGGGGGCCCTGGGATCTCCGTCTAAAAAGAAAAGCATGTACTAACACATTTATACTGCCATTAGAAGCAATTAAAACAATTATAGAAGAACATTGTCAAAACACACCAAGAACTTTAGAGAAACGAGCGATTATGTTGAAATAAGATTATGTTATGTTGCTTTATTTCAATTCGCTTCACGCCATTTTGGCTCGAATTAATTTTAAATGCTTCCCAGTTTTGTATATAATGAATAAAGTTTGTGTGATGTATGTCAGTTTGTAAACTTTTATTGTTTTGTATTTAAATTCGTTACATCTTTATTTACATAGTATTTTATTATTATTTGTATGAAACATAGCCAATATAATTAGGAAATTTTGTGTTGTTTAAATATGAGGTGACGCCACCAGTAATCGACACTTTAAGGATATATTTTCATTACATATATAAATAAATAAATGGGGTCAGTAATGGTGCAGGGGCACAGGCTTACCTTCCTGCAGTCCTTTCCCTTTTTCAATAATATTTTATATATCTAAATTTTCTTTTAGGTCTTTCTCAGCATTTAAAAGCTAAAATCCTTTTGTCAAATACAACGTAACGTTTTAAAAATACAAAGCTTATAGTAGAACTAAAAAAAAAGATCTACAGAATACTAATCCAGGCTACCATTGTAAATATTGTTTTTCTATATCAGAGCGGAAAACATAAAAACTAATGTTGTTAGCTTCCCGTTATATATAGACACATAAATGTATGTTTGTATGTATGTATGTGATTGTTCATTCAGTGTTTTTTATGTTCTCATATTTATATTTTGTTAGAGCCACCCTCAGTGATGGGTTATCTATGGGTTTGATGTTCCCTTCTTTTATTTACATGCAATTCCTCGTCATGGGGTGTTGGTGAATAATCAATTTGTTCTCTGTTTAGAAACAACATTTTCCATTTTGTTTAGTAAGTGCACGGCGTTGGTTTCCGCCGGCTAGCAATCCATGTCAATAAATTAAATATTTTATTTCCTCGAGTTAGAATCGAACCCACAACTTGTTGAATTAACACTTACACGTCTGTAACCCTGCGCCACGGCTGCCCTCAAGTACCTACAAGCTTCTTAAGGAAATAGTACTTATATTTAAAGGTACCCTTATCATTTAGTAAACGAATTTGGATTATCATGAATGCTGTAAGGGTGTAATGGTCCCCCATCAATCGTAAAGTTACGGTACTTTGAGAGCAATTTCGAAAATTTTTATTTTGTATGAAAATAAATCTATTTATTACATACTTTTTTGGGGGTAATTTTTTATATTAGGGTCTGATTAATGATTTTAACTGTTTAATAAATCTATAGATAATTTGACTAGCAGTCGTAAACAAATTCATACATACGAGTATATACATATGAGTATATAAAATTATCTGTTTGCTCGTATTTTTATTTTATTTCGTTTTTTTGCTTATAATCGATAACTGATTCAGCTTCGCACTGTAACTCGCATATAGTAGAATAGGCAGAGAATATGCGAAATTATTAAACATACCATTCCCCCGAATGAGTATCAAGCCGATAATCCGACATCGATATATAAAAAATAACCAATATCAAAACTAAAAAATAAAGGCTGCCGTAGCACAGCGGCATTTCTTCTCTCTGTTATAGTCTCCGTTAATACAGTAGAATGGAGTGACAATCAACTAAGCACTCTCAAACTCAAAAAAAAACTCCCAGTGTACAACACGCACATGTCTTAGTTAACACCTAATAGACTTCTGATAATGCTAACGCGGACGTTCTATAGGGACGCCTGTAGGTATATGAACGTCGTCACGGGCCTCGTAATTACATCAAAGATTAAGAGATAGAGCATCCTTAGCTTTTGTGATGTCCCTAATGGTTGTATTGTATGGGATCTGATTATTGAAATTTATGTTTTATATAAGAAAGGGTGTTGTGGGTTCAATTTATTGTAATTAAAAAATGGTTATATGACCATGAATGTATCTAGAAATTCAATTTTGATATAATCTAATAACTACATTATCTTAGAAACAATGAATCGATTGACAATATATAAACCAGTCCAAAGAAAAGAGGATTATAACGTTAATTGCTTAAATTTAACTATTTTTACTATACTAAATATTTTCTATATTCCGATACGATCTGATTCACATACAGCAATGAAATATCCAAGAAGTCTTCTAGGTTACACGCGACCGCTACCATTACAAACGATCGGGTTTGATTGAAGATTTTTTACAATTTTTCCTATATGTATTTTAAAAAAAAAAAATTAAATCAAATTACATGAGCTTCATGCTGTATCCCGCACACAGCAGGGTAGGCAGAGGGAATCTAGTGTTAAGACACTCCGTTCCCCACTTTGAGTGGCAGAACTCAACGCCGCGCTTTGCCTCGACACCAGAGCGAAGTAATGGAAATATAAATTTAAGTAAATATTTTATCTCGTCGAGCGGGCATCGAACCCACAACCAGTCGGTTTTACAGTCACATCTCGTGCCGCTGCGCCACGACTGGCTAAACATATTTTCATATAAAATAAATGGAATATCGTAGTATTTTAGCAATATCTCTGCTTACCTTGCTATTAACAAGACAAAGCGAAGAGCGGTCAAAAAGATACTTGTCATTACTTTCATTCTGTATTGTTCTATATGTTTCAACAAATTTAAACTTACAGCAAATGCACTATTCTTACATTCGTATCCCCATATGCAGTTCCTATGGGAAATTCAACCACTTGTATTTATAGTGACAAGGAATCTGAGTAGCACACCGTCGAGTAAGTCGTCGTTTTGTACGGAACACTTATTTTATTTGACTAGTTCCCATCTTCGGCTGCGCCCTTGTGACGAAATGGATATAGTTAAGATTTTCGTGCGACAAATTTTAAGTGCCAGATATTTTTTTAATCGTACCAGGTTCTGAGATTAGGACATTCATCCAGACAAACTCTTCAGCTTCATAATATTAGTATAGATTTTTTTTATAATATTGTAATATTCAATCATTTTCTATTATAATATTTGCCAGTAAAAGTTACTGGGTCAAAAGAAAGTAACATTTGGAGATGTAAGATAAGATCGATGCACAAAATGTCCAATTATTCATTTTTTTTTAACAAAAGTCACACAAAAACAATGTTTAACTTATACCTGTTCTCTATGTTACCACGCTCGTTGAGAAATTATCACTTCGCCAATGTAACGTTGCATGGAGAACACCTAAACCTATGCCTTCAAGTTTGTACAGGTTACAGAGACACACAAATGTTCATACAATAACACTGTGCTGTGATTATTCTTGCGTCATTGCCTGAACGTCACGTAGCAATTAGTTCAGTTATCATGTTTCTACTTCATCACTGCAAGATGTATAACCAAATATTGTATTTTGATAGTTTTAAATTATCCTTTTTTTAATATGTCAGCTTCACGCTGTATCCCGCACACTGCAGGATAGGCAGAGGAAACTTAGTGTTAAGACACTCCGTTCCCCACTTTCTACCGAATTCTGAAGGCATCGCGTGTTGAGTGACAGAACTCAACGCCGCGCTTGTCCTCGACAACAGAGCGAAGAAATGGAAATATATATTTAAGTAAATATTTCATCTCCTCGAGTGGGGATCGACTCTTTACTCTCGCCTGATGTCCTTAAATTTAAAATTGGAACACAATACGTCGTACTAGCATATATTTAAATTTTACATATATTATTTATTGGATTATTCCTAGACCCCTTATATGCACCAAGATAATCTGATGGCTCAATCACTCTCAGACAGATGTACCTTTAGTTGGCACTACTTCTGAAAGAGCCCCACTTTCAAGTTAGTAACTACTGTCTTAACCCGGCGGGAGTGTGGTGAAGAAAAGTTACTTACAGTATGTAGCGGGGTGTGACATACCCGAAAATAAATCGGCACTTAAAATAGTTTTTTCAATAAAATTAAATGAAATAAGTGGTATATATTACATAAGGTATATATTTACGTGTAAAGAAAATAAAATATACAGTAAATTCAATTTATTTTTATTAATTCACATAATGAGATCTAAGGCACTTGTTTTTGACCACAAAAATATTAACGTCTATTTAAAAAATAATAAAAAAATAACAAGTCTTATTTAAACAAAAAAAACTCTTAAAACTTAAAAGAATATGAGATCTTACACAAAATAAGAGCATAAAACATTATAAAATAGTTTAGGAACACTTTAGTATTTTCATTCAAAATCAGTACTTTTTTTACAAGAAAAAATTGCATGATGTAGGCATGTGGCTTTTCCACACCCAGTTCTTGCGTATTTTGTTTTGCGATTTTGCTTGCGTGGGCAATCTGCACATCGAGTATATCGTCCGGGTTCATTTTGGGCTACTGGTACGCAGCGGTACTCTTAACATTGAATAGTTTTTTGATCTCCTTGTAACTGCAAATACGTATAAACCAAGCTCAATCCCAAATTGCGGAGGAATTCTGTACGTTTGTTTCTTCTACCTATCTTTCTTGAAATATAAAGTTAGCATTGATAGCTGCCATATTTAAAAGTCCCTAAAAGATCGTCAATGGCCAGCGTTTGCTATTGCGAGAGACATCATAAGTTGCGCTCAGTTTGTCGACAAGTGTCTGTCTTCTCCAGCTTTTGTCGAACTATAAAACGTAATAATTTTCGGCGTTTTCTCATCTCCAGTGCTCTCATCAATTTTATCAACATGGTGAAGAGTTGAGAGCTGGCTTTATCTGAAGAATGCTGTAAAACTCCGTTAAGCAATGATATAAGTCTTCTTTTACTGCTTACCAGTGACATTTTTGTTTATAACCTTAAAAAAAGCAATAATTGGCAAATAAATAAAGAGCATTTCACGTAAAATATGCTGTTGTTATCGTAGATAAATAAAAATTAAATAAAAAATAAATAAAAGCAAAGCAAAAGATAAAAAAAATTGTCACAAAATGTATACACAAAGTATGTGGCGGGGTGTGACTTACCCCACACACGTTTGCACGCATATATTCCGAGCACTGGCCGGCGCAACACTGCGATCACGCCACTTTCCACTCTCACCATCCTTTCCCTCCAGCTACACAAAGCCGATAAAACGTAACATCGAGAAATAAAATGATAAAGGCTTATGAACTGTCCTAGGGGTATGTCACACCCCACCACACTCCCACCGGGTTAACTACATATTACACTAATAATTTGCTAAAATGAAATAGGTCTGAGAGCCCTGGGATCTGGGCTATAATATATATTTTTTTATTAACAAGAAATGTGCGCAATTTTTTTTTCCAAAGGAACCCTAAAAAAGTATAATATGCAAATAAACAACAATTTCTACAATTGTTGCTTTCTTTGTAGTACGCGATAAATTGAAGTACTTTATACTGGACATACTTTCAGGAACTGCATTTGTTTTAAAATTTAAATGAGTAGTTTTGTTTTTCAAGAAATATTGCTGTCATGGTACTGCACCATGTTTCCGGGCTCGGCAACTTAACCCTTAACACAGGTGTGGGTTCGATCCTAATCACGGGAATTCTTATACTATTAAAACAAATATGTTGGTTTCTAAATTATACCTACAAAATTATGTTCATTTTCTCGTTCTGGTAACAAAACAAAGCGCGACATCGAGTTCTGTTATTCGTAGAGATCTCAGTTAAAATTTATGTTCTGGAATCTGGACACATTTTTTTTAAATAGTATATACAGGATAGGAGCGTCTGCGCTCCTTTTACAAAGGCAGCATATAGCTTAAAATATTTCAAATCTATCGATTTCGGAATGAGGCGTATGCGGCGGTTTTCCTTTGATAGGTTTATGTTTGCGTGCATCGTTCTCGACAAATGGCGTTTTATTTTACAACAATAATTTTATTATTTATTTTGTTAAAAAAATCACATTTTTAATTTTTGGGAAATAAATTGTATTAGGCTTTTATAGACTAGTTAAAACTGTGGTTTCATTTAAAGTGGTGCTGACAAAAACACTCTGTAATCTGTATATTTTTTAACTAAGCACTACAGACATGTGGTTCGCACTTTTTTAACTTTTTCATAATTATTAGCTTTAATTTATTTATTTGCTACTAAACTAGGTTTAAAACTTGGAATAATTATCTTGGAATATTATATATTTAATTCATAAGAAAATCAAGGTATTTTTACTTTGCTACTTTGTACACATTTAACATAATATCTATTAACTTAATATCTATTACAATTTTATTATTTTACAATATTGATATACAGTGTATTTTTTGTTCTTATAAGGGGTTACATATTTTTTTTTAATATTTTAATATAATAAAAATAATCTTCTAACGCTTTTGACCAATTAAGTGAAAGAGTAATGAGATAATGAATAACAGCTCTTTTTAGCCCCTTAAACTATTTCCTTAGACCAAATAAATCAATCAGCTTCATCACGCATATAGCAGGGTAGATAAAGGGAACCTAGTTAAGGTCCTCCGTTCCCCACTTTTCGCCAAATTTTTCGAGGAATTGAGTGTGTGGCGGAACTCAACACCGAGCTTGTGCCTTGGTGCTAGAGTGAAGAAAAGAAAATATTAATAAATAATTGATAATTTATTCCCTCGAGTGGGCATCGAATCCACAACAGTCACACCCTTGTGCACGACGGTTTTAAACCAAAGTGCAGTAATATAACAGAATTTAGTCTAATCTAGTCATCTTGAACGAAGACATAAAACTGAGATTAATAACCAAAGTAGCGAGTTCAAATTAGAATATCCAAGCTCTGTTAATTGGACTAGAGCCAGCTGTCAGTTTGTCTTAAATTATTTTCTGTCCCAAAAAGAGGTTAGGTACGATAAGATTTCTACTAATTTATTAGGATTTTTTAAAAAAACAAATATATAGAAACTAGACGCACAGCGTCTGCCTGTAAGCGCAACGGTTGTGGGTTCGATTTCCACTAAGGGTGGATGAACTATTTTCCTTTTCTCGATTTGGTACCCAGTCCAAACGCTCTGAATTCTGCTATTTAATGAGGGACGAAGTGTCTTAACACTAGATTCCCTTCCTTGTCTACCCTGTCTACTCCCTTATCTATCTGATATGTGGATATACGGGATACAGTCGGAAGCTAAAAAATTGTGACACAAGAATTCTGTTTTTTGTATTTCTTTTGTTTTATCTTTACGTTGTATCCCGCTCATGGTTCCATTAAGGCACTTCCGTTTCCCACTTTTCGCCGAATTCTGGAGGTATTGCGTGTTGAATGACGAAACTTGTTTTGTATATTTTTTTATATTTTTTACCTACATTAATCTATCGAGGAGCAGTAGAACAACAGAACAAGTTAAAGTTACAAGAGTTCGATTTTCACTTAATACATTTAAAGCCAAGCATAAACCAACATTGTTGTTGATTTAAAAAAAAATAAAAAACTTATGTCAAAAGTAAAAGAAACAGGTCAAGAGCGAGTATGATTCGCCCAAGATTAGTTCCGTACTATCTATATATATATAAAAGGACTTGTGCTGACTGACTGAGGTAAGACGCACGCAGAGCCATAACCGCTGATGGTAGAAACGTGAAATTTGGGCACATGTTTATTTTCATATTCTGGACATCCACTAAGAAGGGAATTTCAAAAATTTTAACCCTAAAGGGATGAAATAGGGGTTGAAAGTTTGTATGGAAAAAAAAAAATCTGTACCGATTTTTATAAAATTTGAAATTCAGACTCTTAAAAATATTTCATTGAATACGTGTTTCATGGTTTTTAAGAATTCCCCCCCTAAGGGTTCAAATAAGGGGTTGAAATTTGATTTTTATAAAAAATTTAATTCAGACTGTTAAAAATATTTTATTGAACACGTGTTTCGTGGTTTTTTTAGAATTCACTCCTAATAAGCAGGCGAAGCCGCGCGCGCCCTCTAGTTATCTATAAAAACGGTAAAAACTACGTTTGTTGCATATATATTTTATTTTATTTAGTTTTCTAGTACTTATTATTATAGCAGCAATTCAAAAGAACTAAATAAAATTAAAACTACAAACATAGTAACATATTTCGAGTAAGCAGAAATACAGCGCATTTAATATTAAGTAGATTGTCATGTTATTATTAAAGTTTGGAAGTTTTCAACTCAACTCAAACTCTAGCTATTTAAGTGTTGGACTTTGAACTAATTTAAAATAAATGAGGAAAATATCAATTTATTCTTTTATATGAAGCAGATATATTCAAACAAATTACGGAGAATCATGTCACTACCTCATTCACTATTATTTCATAATATATTTTTAGTTTTACCCTGTAGCCCACACTTTGCAGGGTAGGCAGAGGGAACCTGGGAATCTAGAGTTAAGACACTTTGTTGCCATTCTTTCATTCCCCACTTTACAATGAATTTTAGAAAAATTGTGCAGTTGAGTGGCAAAACTCAACGCCCTTTGCCTAATTAACAGTGACAAAAAGAAAATATTAAATAGTTCATTTTCTCAAATAGGAATCGAACCCACAACTTTTACAGTCAAACCTATAACTTTTTATTATCTATTGTCACGTTTACAGTCCCACGCATTTCCCCCCCCCGCAACGACAGCCCCATGATTACTTAGTGCACGTTCAAATCCTATTAAATGAGATGGATTGTATTACAAATATTTATTAATACATAGTACTGTTATAGCAGTATACTTTTAAATTTGATATATATTTCTAACTTACTATAATTGAGGCCAATCGATTTCGACAGAAAGTGTCTAAATGGAGAATGGAGTGTTAAAACATAAAATTACCAGGTTTTCTCTGTTTCTACCCTGCTATGTGGGTTATACAACATGAAGCTAAAAAAATGTAATTATATTTGCAGATTGCTAAAAGATTGCAGAGTGTAGGTTAAATGTCTTCGTGGTAAAAGATTGGATTATATTATCGCGACGTTTGTATGTTGGGTTCTCACTCGGAGCTCCCTATTTCTCCGGTAGCAAGACAAAGTGCGGCGTTTACACCACTCAACATACAATGTCTCGAAAATTATCCCTCTAATTGGTCTGTTATATGCGAGATATGGCGTGAAATTAAAAAAAAATATTACCTATAACATTACGACATATCTCGGCGTAACCTTTCACCATTCAACATGTATTTTAAAAAAAAGGGCAGAAAGAGGAGAACAAAGTGTTTTGCCACTAAGCCTGCCCACTGTACAGCATAACGCGTGAAGCTGATCAAAAATAAAATAAATTATATGTAAATTTGATCCTCACACGAGGAAATTAAATATTTATTTTTAATTTATATTTTTTTTATTTAGTCGCTGTGATATCGAGGCTAAACGCGGCGTTGAGCTCTTCCACTCAACACGCAATGCCAGAAAACGGCGAAAAGTGAGGAACGGAGTGCCTTGACACTAGACTTCCTCTGCCTACCCTGCTGTGTGTGAAATACAGTGTGAAGCTGATTAAATTAAATTTAATTTTATTTTATATGTGAATTAACACAATGTTTCTGTGGTTTCGATCCTAAACCATAACCATTGTGATGTATTGTTAGTACCAAAAATATATGGTCATTATGAAGAGATTAATTTTAATATTAATCTCACTAATAAATTGACACAATTAATTTACTTTGTGTCAAACCAATATTTCATATTTTGGTCAAAGGTCTATTATGGGTTTATCATAAATAGATATTAAGTGAGGTCAGTCGTAGCGCAGGGGCGCAAGGTGTGACTGTAAAACCGACTGGTTGTGGATTCGATCCCCACTCGAGGAGATGAAATATTTACTTAAATTTATATTTCCATTTCTTCGCTCTGGTGTCGAGGACAAACGCGGCGTTGAGTTCTGCCACTCAACACGCAATGCCTCCAGAATTCAACAGAAAGTGGGGAACGGAGTGTCTTAACACTAGGTTCCCTCTGCCTACCCTGCAGTGTGCGGGATACAGCGTGAAGCTGATTTATTATATTTATTTATTTATATAATTTGAGGCCGCCGTTTGACGTCGTGGCGCAGAGGCACAAACGTGTGACTATAACGCGGCGGATGTGGGTTCGATTCCCACTCGGAGGAATGAATTATTATTTATTAATCTTTTCATTTTATATCAGAATCACGCATGGGCACAATTTATATAAAGATTAAACAAAAGTATAAGCGGGTGAGGCCACATGTGCGTCCCTAGTTTTACATAAAATAAAAAAAATGCCTTACGGTTCTTCCCGTATTGCAGGGTAGACAGAGAAAACTTAAAGACATTCTTAGCAGTTTTTCATCAATTAATATATTCATAATTTTAAATACTATTTCTTGATACTATAAATCAATTTAATATATAAAATAGAAAATTCCGTCCCTTTTTCTTTGGAATTAAGAGAAATTCTTTCTTAGTTCTCTTTTACATTTTCTAACTTATATGCCAAACTTTAATTTTCTAAGTTAAGTAGCTTTGCATACAGCAGTGCTAAGACTCCGTTTGCAATTATCCGTTCTACACTTTCCATCGCATTCTTGAAGCATTGCGTGTTGAGTGGCGGAACACCGCGCTTTGCCTCGGTATCATAGCGAAGAAATGAAAATATTAAATATTTAATTCCGAGTGGGAATCGAACCCACAGTTATCGAGTTGACAGTGCCACGTTTGTGGTATATTTTATTATGTCTTCTTCCTCCTGGCATTAATACCGGCGCATGTTGCCACTTTGCTCGATCTGTAACATCCTGGATGTTTAGACCATTGGCTCTCATGTCCTGCATTACGACATCCAACCAGCGTTTCCTTTGCGGTCCGGGAGGTCTAGCTCCAGGCACAAACATAGCAAGTCACTTCCATCCGACATAGTTCCTAGGCTGGCGCGCAACTTGCGCCATACCATCTCTGGCGACGCTCTTGGAGCTTATCCGCTACATCACGGACTGGTAGTGCTCGGTTCAGGTAGAAATACCTGACCCAGTGAATATAAGCCGGTAACCCTGTCCGATGTTACGAGATTTATTGCCCTTCGAGCGAGTTTCCTGGAGGAAAGCACACTGGACCCGACGTCTCATGAGTACATCTGCAAGTTCTCTACATCGTTCGGTTAGAGAGCCGAGCATCGTGGAGTACGTTGCAAAGCGGAATTTCTGTCTGGGTACTAGCGCCTTTAGCCGTGCTATATAGCTATACTTGACACCGTAGCCTTTGCCCACTTGTCGTAGGTGTAGGGCGATGTGCCTGCGCGTCCTTTTGCAGCGACGCCCTAGCCGTACCAAATTTGATGTTATTTCCTTCCATTTTTGTGGCGGATAGCGGTTTTTTCAATGGAGCGATTGCCATCTGACCTCCATATAGGGCAGGTAAAATAAGAGAGAAGATAGGTAAAAGATAGAAGGGAATTAAGGAAAGGTGGAGGGGAGGAAGGACACAACTCTTACGGACTGGATGAGGGTATAACAGTGGCGGCATAAGGATCGGGGGTCGCATACCCTATGCCCACAAAGAAATATTGGACAGATATTAGTCTGGACTCTCCTTGAATAAAAATTGTATGTTTTATTATGCATACTCATATAAATATATAGATTTACATTTTACGTCTAATAAAATATTCATTATCTAAGCCAAAGGAGCGGTGAAACGCAGATTTAATCGTATAGTCCTCGAGCGTATCGCACTGTGCACTTGCAAATGAAACGGCTCTAATTCAGACTTAAGCCTGCCTGAGTTTGTTTCCACTTGGCTGGTGTGACCATGGGTTTTGGAAGAATTTGGATATTTTTAATATTTTGTATGTAATATATGTATATTTTAAGTCAACGATCACTGTACACGCGATGGTTGTGACTTCGATTCTTACTAGAAGGAATTAATATTATAATTTCCTCACTCTCATCAAGACAAATCGTGGCGATGAGTTCCGCATTCAGCATGCGTTGTTTCAAAAATTGTAAAGTGCGTGGGAAACGGAGTGTTACCTATCCTGCAATATACAGCGTGAAGCTATTATTATGTACATGTATATTTGTATGATTGTGTTGTTTAAAGTTGTAAGCTTTTATTGCATGAACATGCCATACAAATATAGTGTTATTTACAAAATAAAAAGGACAAAATGTGGATTAAGAGGGAAAAGGGGAGTTGTTGGGTAAGCAGTTTTCACTTATTTAAAAGAAAAAATTGTAATGGCTCGCAGATTTTCATCAACATGATTCATGTTAAACAAATGAATCTAAATCCCACTGGTATTAATTATTATTTATATTTAAATATAAATATCACCACAATATATTATGTATAATTAAACAAAATTTTATACATATATTTATTTTGCATTATTAATTGAATGTTATTCCACAATTAAGAAAAAAAACTATTTTAGAAAACGTATGAAAAATTTAACGTAGTGAGATTTCAACCTGCGCCACATGGAAACCGTCCGAGCGTTTTGACTACTAATCCATACGTTTACCTATTATTTGATAAAATAAATTTTTTTAAATCTACTAATACTATAAATGTGAACGTAAGTTTGTTTATTATAATTTCACGTTACAACAACTCAACTGATTAACGTGAAACTTGTACTAAAACTTGTACTGTAACTCTATACATATTCTCAATGGTATTAGGAAGGATATCGGATATTATAAATTTAAAAATATGTATTTAATAAAAATATATATATTTTTAGCTATAATATAAAAACAAGCTTACCAAGCGAAGCCGCGTTTTGGGTCTCTTATATTTAATATTTTCATTACCTTGCTCTAATAACGAGGCAACGCACGGCGTTAAGTTCCACCACCCAACATGCAATACCTCCAGAGTTCGGCGGTAATCTACATAATTTTAGATCAAATCTAAGCAAGTCTCACACCAATCATACACACTCTAGGGCCGTCTTATTATACAAGTGTCGTAGTGTCGCGAGAGTCGTTACCAGCGCTAATTGTTCCACTGAACCAATTCTTGTTTTGTTTGCGCAATAACTTAAGGAAGTTTACATTTGAGGGGTCCACGTCGAAACTGTGTAAACAAAGATAGATATATCTTTGTGAAAGTTGTTGTCACTTTCTATATATGTATTTTGTTTTATTATTAATAAAAAATATGTTTTTAATAATAAATATGTTTATTTATTAATAAAACCCGGCTGTAGCTGTAAAAGGCTGTAACTGCAACAAAATGTTTGTGGATTTGATTCCTATTCGAAAGAATAAATTGTTAATTCTTAATATTTTCATTTGTTCGCTCTGGCACCAAGGCAAAAAGCCAGGCGTTGAGTTCCGCCAAGCAATCAATCAACACGCAATGCCTCGAAAAATTCGGCGGGAAGTGGGAAACGGGGTTTCTTAACACTAGGCTCGCCTCTGCCAGCCGGATGGCTGTATGTGGGATACAGTGAAGCTTTCTTCACTGATGGATTTTTTTCTTAATTTTTACTGCTAACTTGTTATATTTACTGATAATAATATGCTGTGTCTCATTTATTGTCTTTAAGCTGCCTTTGAGATATTTTGGTTTATTGAGCTGAAGCCTAAACCTGTGGTCGTAAATGCCAGGTACTGCACCGAGCAGTATTAGAAAAAAGTACCTTATTGTTGATTTTATTTAAATATTAAAAAGGAGAAGATAGCTAAATAAAGCGCAGCGTTAAGTTCTGATACTTAACACGCCATGTCGTAAAGTACGTGAAGTGGGCAGCGTGTGGGAGAACAGAGTGTCTTGGAGCTAGGTGCCATCTGTCTACCCTGTGAAAATATACGTGAAAAAGGGTGAAACTGTAAAAAAAACTTAGTAAAAAGCTTGCTTTTTTAATATATACCCAATGTTATAGTAGACATAGTAATTATAAAAATAATGCAACATACAGCTGGTGCAAAATTTATAGGCTTAGAAAAACAGAAGACAATTTATAAGACAATTGAATGCAAAGGATATTTGGGAATCTTTTTAGATAAATTTTGGGAGCGTGTGATAATTTCTAAGATATCTCTAAAGGACTGTATAAAAACTTGCATTTAATGTCTAGTAATTTATAAAATTTATTTTACATATTGTACCAGACAGAGAAATCCTAGTATTAAACATTCCGTTTTTCACTGCCTTATTTTCGAGACATTTCATTTTGAGTGGCGGACCTCAACGCTGCACTTTGTATTGTTACCTTAGCAATGAAAATAATAATTCATTGCAACGAGTGAAAATTAAAGTCACAAGTTTACATTAAGATGCTGTGCAGCACATACCATACGACAGCCTCAAATTCTCTTAAAATTCCGTGCATTTTAAGCAAAACAAAAACACTTCCGCCGTCAAGACAAACCCAATGGCGTATTATTTATCGAAATCGGTTCACTGATGCTATTACTATTACTAATGGTGTAATGGTTACAAGGGAACAAACAAACAGACATACATACTGACACGCTAAAACATTAACCTCTCATTAGGGCTTCGCCAGAATCGAGTAAAAATGTAAGCTGATTTACATTTATTTATATAAATATTTTAAATTTGTACATATATAAACTAAAATATTAAAAATAAAACTTATAAAAATCTTATTTTGATATAAGTACCTACCTATAGTCGTATACTAAAGAAGGACTACAACACTTTCTGTTTACCTACAGAAAATTTCATTTCCTTTGAGAAACTGTTTTGCATACAAATATAGTATATATAATATTAAAAATAAAGTTTACTTTCCTTTGAAGTGAGACGATACGTTCAGTTTCTGCCTCTGTGGCGATTCAGATCAAATGCATGTGATAGGAAATTCTGGAATTTTCACTTCGTGTGCGTTGTACAGGCACGGCTATATGGATTTTTTTCCTCATAAAATATATTTTAAAAAAATAAATAACTGAAAATATATATTTATTAAAACCTTATAGAATATTGTAACATATGGGATATTGTGGTAAAAAACATTCTTAGTCCGGCTTCGTCCGCTTAACTATACGATTAATTGGGGAAAATTGGTTATTTATTTTAGTATTCTAATTTTTTACACTATATATTTTTTAATATAGACCTTTTAATTTTATTTCTTTTTGGATTTAGTTTTGCTCTTCGAAATTATCGATTAAGTACGATAATGTTTGATTACTTCATATCAATCGGGGTAGTGGGTACGCCCGCGCTATAAACGCGTTTTTGATGTTTTTACCACATAAATCCCGCGGGAACTTTACGGTTTAGCTATTTCGAAGATTACCCCGTTGAAACGGAACGACAGACAGGTGTTTTCAATATAATAAATAAATCAGCTTCACGCTGTATCCCGCACACAGCAGGGTAGGCAGAGGGAACCTAGTGTTAAGACACTCCGTTTCTCACTTTCTACCAAATTCTGGAGGCATAGCGTGTTGCAGAGCGAGGGAATGGAAATATACCTTTAAGTAAATATTTGATCTCCTCG
Source organism: Heliconius erato x Heliconius himera (assembly GCA_013421005.1). NCBI lineage: Eukaryota > Metazoa > Arthropoda > Insecta > Lepidoptera > Nymphalidae > Heliconius > Heliconius erato x Heliconius himera. The sequence goes on along the minus strand of JAATLQ010038543.1, from coordinate 76,189 downwards.
AGTGGGGATCGAACCCACAACCAGTCGGTTTTGCAGTCACACTTTGTGCCCCTGCGCCACGACTGGTCTTTTAATGTAATTGCTAATTTTATCGTTTAAATAACGAAATGCCCTTCAATATAGGATTTGGAAATCACAGACAATTCAATTTTACTTATACATAAAGAATTAAAGATGTATGTATATATTACTAATGTAATTTGTTAACCATTTAAAGTACTATAAAAAAATATCCACTACAAAAAGAAAATACATAGGTTTTAATATTACACAGGGATGGAAATAAAATATTCTTACGACTGTCGACTGTCGTAAATATTTAAGATGGAACGGAAGCCAATGATGAATCGGGCCAGGAGAAGTCAAATTAATTAAAATATAATATTTTTTTCAAGTGAGAATAAACTTTCACGTGAAATCTTTATTCTATATCTATGCTTAATATTATAAAGCTTAAGAGTAGGTTTGGTTTAACGCTCAAATCTCGGAAACTACTGGTTCGAATTGAAGAATAAATCAGTATTATCTATTAATCGTAATATTGTATGTTGAGTGGCGAAACTCAAATCGGCCCTTTATCCTTAGCACCAGAGCAAAAAAATTAAAATATTAATAAATTAAATAATTCATTTCTTCAAGAGAAGATTATTATTAGAGTATGGCACATGCCATGTGCCATGTCACCGCGAAAGAGAAAAAAGCGGGTAATACTTAAGCGAAACGAACTCCTTATTAATAACAATTGTTTATATTTCTCCCAACAAAGACTTTTGTATTTTGCAAGGCGAAGTAATTACTTCGCTTCACTTCATAAGACTGAGCGATTTCATTTCAACTCTTTCTGCTCGCTCTGTCCTTTCCGTCCGATTATTTTTTGTTGAAAATACAAGTATGCAACCTACTTCAACATATTCCTTCATGGGCCCGCTGAACTCCTATCGTGGTGGAAACCTGGTTTAAGGTTATTTATCAATGCGGACGAAGCCACATAGAAAAGCTTTTGTAAGACGTAACAAGAAGCATTTGAAATTTTGGACACAATAACAGTTTCGGTGACAACTATTATAGTTTAAATTGTATTAGTTTACGTATATAATATTATATAGGTATATATCATTTAAATTGAATATAATCAAGCATTGTGTACTAAAGATGGTCGCCCTCCTTGACTTAGACCTACAGTTATTATGCCTAAACAATGTAATCAATAATGTACTGCTTATGTTCTATTATAAACAATGAAATCAGCTTCACGCTGTATCCCGCACGCAGCAAAGTAGGCAGAGGGAGCCTAGTATTAAGACACTCCGTTCCCCACTTTCTGCTGAATTCTGGAGGCATTGCGTGTTGAGTGGCAGAACTCAACGTCGCGCTTTGCCTCGACACCAGAGCGAAGAAATGGAAATATAAATTTAAGTAAATATTTCACCTCCTCGAGTGGGGATCGAACACAAAACTAGTTAGTTTTACAGTCACACTTTGTGCCCCTGCGTTACGACTTACCTCATATATATCGTTATATTATAATTATTGTACAAAATAGGAAAACACAATTAATTTGTACAAATCAAATTATAATTGTTAGTTAATACTTGCTAGCAACGGTTATTATTATTCAAACATACATTATACTAGTATTTACCTGCAGATTCGCCCCTTGAGTAAAATTGAAATAACTAAGTTACATTTTTTTTGACATTTACGCTGTATCCCGTACAAAGCACGGTAGACAGAAGGAATCTAACCTAACAAATACAAATCTAATGTTAAGACACTCCGTTTCTTAATAAGACACTTTCTGCTGAATTCTTCAGGCATTCCTGTTTGAGTGGCGGATCTCAACGTCATCCTTTGCGTCATTATACCAGAGGCAAAGAAAATGAAAAACATAAATATTTCATACTCCGAGTGAAAACCGTGTTCAGCTTAACATAGCCCAGCCAATACTTCTGTCGATATCTATATCGACAGCTGAACTATCCAAAACAAAAATATTATTTTAATGGGAGCCAGTGAAATTAGTGATTAGAAAAAAATCAACACAATTTTTTTACTGTTCTCATAAACTTCCTGATACTTGCTCCATTTTCTGTATTAGCAAAACGCAATTATTTTTCAATAATATTCAAATTAATAGTAGGTCACCGTCACGATGAAATGCCCATAACTAAATTTAAAAGTCAGCATAAAATCGCCAACATACATAGTAGGTATACCACTCGTTCCTACGCACCGATGGACACAAATATCAAAAGATATAAGCGATTCATTTCATACATATGTACACACATATTCACACTACTAGCTTCTTATGTCTTCGTCCGCATGGTTCGATGGAAAAACCTAAGTAACTTTTACTGTAGCCACATCAAAACAGTTAACGTGACTTATAAACGTATATAATATACTCTTAATATATTTTTATAGCCTTCCTGTATGTATGGAGTATTCAATTTCTTCCAAAAAACTTTTTCCAAATCGGACTAGCAGTTCTCGCTCATCCTGCTAAATACAGGATAAAGCGGGTAAAAAATTTTTTTTACGCTTGTGAGTTTCTTGCCGGCGTTTCTCACCAGAACTGTATTCCGAACCAGTGGTAGCTTTTGTTTATAGGTTCATTTTACGATTCAAAAGTGCTTACAATTGTCTATTTAAATAATAAAGAATATTTTGAATTTATATTTGTGAGAATTGACCACACACTATATTAAATTATATAAAGTATATATTTTAATATGTTCTGCTTTATAATAACCATAATTATGTAGTGTAAATGCAAATTTTCTTTACAATGTTATAATAAATGGAAATGAATTTTATATTTATAATCCATTTTGTTTATTTGACGCCGTAATTTGCAAGCGTCTGGTACAGTATCAATGCAATACTTGCTAGCAACGGTTATTATTATTAAAACATACATTACTAGAGGGCGCGCGCGGCTTCGCCCGCTTATTAGGAGTGAATTAAAAAAAAACCACGAAACACGTGTTCAATAAAATATTTTTAACAGTCTGAATTTAAATTTTTATAAAAATCGGTGGCAATTTAAAGATTTTTCCATATAAACTTTCAACCCCTTATTTGAACCCTTAGGGGGTGAATTCTTAAAAACCATGAAACACGTGTTCAATGAAATATTTTTAAGAGTCTGAATTTCAAATTTTATAAAAATCGGTACAGAATTAATTTTTTTTCCATACAAACTTTCAACCCCTATTTCATCCCTTTAGAGTTAAAATTTTTCAAATTCCCTTCTTAGTGGATGTCCAGAATATGAAAATAAACATTTGCCCAAATTTCACGTTTCTACCATCAGCGGTTACGGCTCTGCGTGCGTCTTACCTCAGTCAGTCAGCACAAGTCCTTTTATATATATAGATAATAGTATTTACCTGCAGATTCGCTCCTGTGGTAAAATTGAAATAAATAAGTTTCATTTTTTCGTGAAAACACGATAAATTTGGTTCGATTCCTACTTGGGGAAATAATAATAATATATATTTTTTCATTTTTTTGCTTTGGTAGATAAAGCGCGGAGTTCCATCACTAAACACGCAATGTTTGGAAAGTTGGGCAGAAAATGAGGAAGTGCTCATCATGTGTAACTATATTGATGGCGAAAGTCTCTAAAACATATAAGTCTGCAATCAGCTATTTCTAGAGAAATATTTTTATAGATTTCACTCTTACTTACTTAAATTTAGATATATTATTTAGATTATAAGATAATAATGCCACAGAAATCTTTTAAAATTCCACTATCAGTCTTCAAACGGGGAGGATCTCTAAAAATGATAATACTCAAGGAAAATCCAATCATTTCATACATTTCACAATCCAATAGTTTAAAATGTCGTGATCTTAAAATAAAAACTTTTGATTTACTCACACAGCTCCACCGAGCACTCGCCTTGTGGGAAAACAATGAAACAACCATCTTTCAGCTGGCCTAGAATATTCGAATGTTATAGGAGTTTTTTTTTGTTTTTAGCTTCAGGGTGAGAAGAATGCTTAGTGTTAAGACACTGCGATCTCCGCTCTCCGTCATTAAGTAATGGGCAGTAATTATTTTAATTTCTCTGCTTTAGTAAATATAACGCGGCGTTAATATCCGCCACTCAACAAGGGCTAAAGACTGTCTTAACAGTGAATTCCACCTGCCTATGATGCTATATACGGTATTCCGCACTGCCACACAGCAGGGTAGGCAGAGGAAACCTAGTGTTAAGTCACTCTGTTCCCCACTTTCTTCTGAATTGCGACTTCCCCACTTTCTTCTGGAGGCATTGCGTGCTTAGTGGCAGAATTCAACACCGCGCTTTGCCTCGACACCAGAGCGAAGAAAATGGAAATATAAATTTAAGCAAATATTTCATCTCCTCGAGTGGGGATCGAACCCACAACCAGTCGGTTTTGCAGTCACACTTTGTGCCCCTGCGCCATGACTGGCCCCATGGATAATATATAATATCTAATATAAAGTACAATAGACAACAAATAACAAATACAAGTAAACAAAATTGTAACCCTTGTAATAACAGTTGTTGTGACTCAAATCTCACCGTAAAGCACGAAAAAACATAAAAATGACCTTTCTAAAGATATTGCTATAAAATTGCTACTCTTCGTGGAGATAAAGCAAAGGATATGCGACCTTATTGAATAATAGTAAGAGCTAATTTCGTATGCTGCTATTTTGATGACGTGTCAAAGCTGTTTGCACTAAGATTGTCCATGTATTGAAATTGCAATCTTAATACTATAAAAATAAAGTTTAAAATGTAATGGGATGGTCTGTACGTAGAGAGACTAAGACAAAGCCATGTTGAGACTCAAGTGAAGTATTGTCATGCGTCACTGTGAGAAAATTTATATATGAGGAAATGAAGCAGAGGTCTAGTGAAATAATATGGAGGAAAACATTGTAGGTACAGCTGGATTTGAACCTGCGTTTTTTTAATAACATGTTATTACAGCGCTTTTAATATCTTCAGAGATATTGTCGCATATATGACAATAAATATTTGTTTTAAAATAACTGTTTTGATTATTTCCAAGAAAATCTTATAAAAAAGAAAAAAAAGTTTAAAATCAGTCATTAAAATATAGAAAAAACATGAGATGAGAATTTCAAATTCACAAAGTAGTTTTTAATATTCAAAAGATTTTTGATTTTGAATTTTAATCATTAATTCCCTGTATATACTATAGTCTATACTTAAGTAAGTTTGTTTGGTTGAATCAGGAACCAGTGGTACTAATGGAAAAAAAATCTGTTGGATAGTCCATTTATCGAAGAAGGTTATAGGCATACGTTAATTGTTTCAAAGTAACCCACTGTGCTTGCGGTCAGAATTATCTACTGAAATTAGCACTCGTGTTTCAAATACAAGCTATGTAATTGCGTTTGGCCAATTAGACGAAGCCACATCCTTAATGTATTTGTATACATATGATAATATTTAATAAAAAAATATTAATTAAAAAAAAAGAATTAAATTAAATTAAATTAGCTTCACGCTGTATCCCGCACACAGCAGGGTAGGCAGAGGGAACCTAGTGTTAAGACACTCCGTTCCCCACTTTCTGCCGAATTCTGGAGGCATTGCGTGTTGAGTGGCAGAACTCAACGCCGCTTCCTTAATGTATTTGTATACATATGATAATATTTAATAAAAAAATATTAATTAAAAAAATATTTTATAAAATGTTTTTGATATTTTTTCTGTATATTTTACAAATCAAGCCCTTTTATTTGATTGTTGCGATGACCATTTTCGATTGAACAACAATATTGATTACAATGGCGTAATTTAATTGCCGTCAGAACTGCAGTCATAATCCATATTACAGCTCAATCGGACTCTTAGTAGTGGGTCAAAATGAGCTTGCAAGACATTACAAGTTAAATATAAGCTTGTAATTTTAAACGACTTGTATAAATATGATGTTGATAAATAAAAAAAATCCGGTTAAGTGCGAATCAGACTCGCCTACCGAGGCTTCCCTACCAATTTCAGAATTCTAGGTTAACGGGGAGTATAACTTTTAAAAGTTGACAAACTAATGATTGCATATGTACTCATTTTGTATAAAATAAATTAGAAATATAAATTTGTAATATTTTTTTTTGTATGAAATACCTATTAATTATCACTATTCGTATATTACCTTTATTTGTGTCGTAAGTTTTCACTTCATGCCTAATTTCATAAGTGTAGGTCCACGGGAAGTAACCTATTGATTTTGATGATGCTGCGAATTTCATACGAGATGCAGTATAATCGTTGCATAAATCCCCGTATCTTGTGATTGCATTGACTTAGAAGCTTGTTTTTCCTGTGCATGAAAGGTTCGTAGACCTGAATATTCGATATTAATTTCAGTTTGATACCTCCACGCGATCTTGAGATAAATGGTCTGGACAGACGGACAGACGGAAAACAAAATGATCCTATAACAGTTCCGTTTACACCTTTTGAGTGTATGATGTATTGAAATATTCTTATAAAATAAATATCTAGAATCTGTAATAAAATAACTGTGAATTGTGTAAAAGCTTTTAAAAGTAGAAAAAGTATAATGTATGTACTGTAATGTATGTATTTTACCTCTTACGAGGTGTTTATTCAAGCTTAAAATATTGAGGGAAACGTATAAGGTATTGGTTTTTTTTTTCAACTTAACGCTTATCACCTGTGTAGTAGAGCAAGCAAAGGGAACTTAGTGTCAAGACACTCCATTTTTTGTTCGTATGGACACATTCCGTCTGCATTCAATTTATTGTTCGTTAAATAACGAAACTCAACAATACATTAAGAAGTTGTAATTATTCGATACCCCTCAGTGGGGACAAAACCCAAAGCCATCGTGTTTATAGTCGCAATAAAATACGAGAACACCCAAATTTTGTTATATACATTTAATTTAAAATTTTAACTCTACTTGAATTTAATAATTAACCTCAAATTTAATAATTAACCTTCATTTACTATAAAAAAAACATTATTAGATGAATGAAAAATCAGTTTAAGTTAAAACATGTTTAAGGTGCAAAATACACTACATATAGCAAGTTAGATAGAAGAAACTCAGTGATAAGACACTCCGTTTCCGCATGCGTCGCCCTATTTTCGAGACATTGCGCAATGAGTGGCGACCACCGGGATTTGTCTTGTTGATGAAAAAAAAAATATTTCGCCGAGTGGGAATCGGACTCACCCCTTCGTTATTACATTACAGTCAAACGCTGTGCGGCGACAGCCTCTTAAAAGTATCAGAAAATGAATAAAGCCTAAAAATCATAGAAATCTTTTATATTTCTTGAACCGTAAACCATATAAAATATAATCTATTTTCTAAAGCCTTAGCTCTAGACGCCACCATGACTACTCTATAGGCATGGAAGGTTCGATTCTTGTTCAGAGAATGCTTAAACACACGCAAGCAGCCGAATCGACTCACCCAATCGACTACAAAACAGATAAAAAGTGTAATACTTATTTAGAAAAATACTTATTTAGAAAACTCTGACCACTAAGCCATGCGTTAAGTCCTAAGTGTGGAATAACACTTTAAAAAATGTTTAAAAAAAGATAAAAAGTTTTTATTCCATTTTTTTAAAGTATATATAATGTATTTTTTAATTAAAGCCTATTCTTTTATCTTTAAATTAACATATTTATCATTTGAATCCAATCACTACTTTTGAATATATCGTGGTATGAACTTAAGTGCGAAGAATTTACTCCTTGCAGTACTAACCAGTTGCGGTATGCAATCCCCTATATAAGCCCCCGTAAGCAACGGAGTTGCAGGCGATCTCTCCCAGGCATCCATGTTAATGTTAATGGATGCCTGACACCACAACAAGAGTACAACACCTTCCGTGGAATTCTGAAGGCAATGCGTGTAGAGTGGCGGTACTCAACACCGCGCTTTGCTTACCAGAGCGAGTGGAAGTCGCCCACCCACAAACGTTTGTGCAATGTATTTTTTAAAGAATAAGGCCAATCGAGGAGTCGATTGGCCTTATTCTTCAAAAAATACAAAGTAAAATTAACCAAGTAAATAGTTATAGACAAGATAAAACAATCTTGTTATGTGACTGTAACACAGACTGGTTCTGGGTTCGATCTCCTCTCGAGGAGATAAAATATATACTTAAATTAATATTTCCATTTCTTCGCTCTGGTGTGGAGGCAAAGCGCGGCGTTGAGTTCTGCCACTAAACATGCAATACGTCCAGAATTCGCCAGAAAGTGGGGAACGGAGTATCTTAACAGGTTCCTTCTATCTACCCTGCTGTGTGCGGCATACAGCGTGAAGCTGATAAAAAATATATATTTCTTAGAGTTCATTTTTTTTTACTTTTTAGTTCATTTTATTTACAAATAATAAAAGCTTGTTCTTAAAAAAGGGTTCTTTTCTTTAATTTTCTTATAAGTAGGTCATTGATTATGATTGCGGGCGTCACACTCTTACAATATAACACCTGGGCACAGGGTTGAAACTCTGAAGAATACTTTACTTTTATACTTTTTTGAGGCATTGCGTGTTCAGTGGCAGAACTCAACGCGAGCAAAGCAAAGAAATGAAAATAATAATTCATTTAAATTTGAGGCCAGTCGTGGCGCAGAGTCATAAAATATGACTGCAAAATTGACTGGTTGTGGGTTCGATCCCCGCTCGAGGAAATAACATACTTATAGAAAATTATTATATTTTCATTTCTTCGCTCTGGTGTCGAGGGAAAGTGCTGTTTTTTTTTTCTTTTTTTTCTTGTGTCACAATATTTTTTGCAATAAGAGACACTCGTGTTCATACTCAGACACTCGATGTATACACTAAGTGTACCATGTATAATGTCATAGGTCTATTCGTGACGTATTTCCGTTTGCTAGTGTTAAAAACCACTTCTATAATTATTTGGAATTATCACGATTCGGATTCTACAGAATATGAAAAATAAATACACGACATTCAATAGTGAAACGGATGATACCTCGTTGTTAATTAGCGACAATTATCAATATTTTTCAAGAGGCGAGGCGAGACTACAAATTCAAATGACGAGACGGCATCTATTTTTTTTACCATGATATATGGTACATTTTGAGGCCGTTGTGGCGCTGTGGCTCTACATGTGACTGTCAACGCGATGGTTGTGGGTTCGATTTCCACTCAGGGAAAGATTTATATTTAAGTTATTGTCATTACCTCGCTCTGGTAACAAGGTAAAGCGTAGCGTTGAGTCACTGAGTTGAGTTGCCTTATAACATTCTTTTGTTTTCATCGGGAATTAATTAGAATACTTATTTTAAATGGCCTTAAAAAATACGTGGGATTAACTGATAACTTAAACTATTCGAATTATTTATATTAAAATTATTTAAGGTGAGAAAAGCTTAGATCATTATTTAAATTTTATGTATATTTATATGATAATGTAAGAAAATTTTATTTTATTAATAAAATCTTTATTGTTTTAAAATATATTTAGTTTTTTGTTACAATTCTTGAATTTTGTTACATTTTTTGTAATGTACATAACATTACAATTTTGCATTTATACATTATTATTATCATTATTTAACCGTACCAAAGTAACAATTGGCATTTAGGTTATATGATCACTGTCAACAGCGTACGAGTATGTCTATCGCACACTAAACATTGAGTCATGCAAAGAAAGTAGAGATTAGAGAGTGAGAGAGGAGGAGCCTGCCTGCCGTGTGCGTGAGAAAAAGGGAAGCCAGACAGACTTACACCGTTACGCGTTACGTAACGAAGCAGTTTACCTTCCCATTAAATGTTATCACTTCAAAAAGATTTTAAACTATTTTTATTTTTGTAACATAATAACATTTTCTATATAAGTATTATTGTATTAATAGCAGCCCTATAGAAGATCATATCACGTCGCTGTATAAGGGATTACAGTCGATCACGCTAACTGTACAAGCGTAAGCATATAAAAAGGAAAGAATAAATTTTGCATGTCTGCTTGTGACACGTAATCTCGAAAATTTCTTATTAAAAACTACACAGCCTGAACTTTCGATGTGTGGATTATGATAAAATCCATATTTCCTAGATCCTGTTGGAATAAAGAGATATTCTTTCGATGTTTCACTACACTCTCCAAGGTACTTCTCTTTATATTGCCAGAGCAGAGAAATGACAATAATTTTCAATATGTTTTTTTCGTTCTTCACCTTCGTATAGAATTGCGAAACTCAACGCCGTTGAGCTTTGTTATCAAAAAGAGAAAATAAAAAAAAAATAATGTATTCATATAATTTGTAGCTCCGAGCACATTCTCCACCATTTTTAGCACTAGGTGTAACTGGTCTGACGATAGAGCCATCTACACCAACACAGGAACTCTTCAGAGTTAGCCAAAAAACACGAAACTAAATGAGCACAATATAGTATAAGTATAGAACTTATAGTATAGAACTTGAGGCCAGTCGTGGCGCAACGGCACGAAGTGTGACTGTAAAACCGACTGGTTGTGGGTTCGATCCCCACTCGAGGAGATGAAATAGTTACTTAAATTTATATTTCCATTTCTTCGCTCTGGTGTCGAGGCTAAGCGCGGCATTGAGTTCTGCCACTCAGCACGCAATGCCTTCAGAAATCGGTAGAAAGTGCGGAACAGAGTGTCTTAACCCTAGGTTCCCTCTGTCTACCTGCTGTGTGCGGGATACAGCGTGAAGCTGATTTTTGTTTTTTTTTTTTTGATTATAGAACTTTGATTAGCTGGTCTGACTAGGGAGCCAGGACCTAGCCACCCCTTAATAATTCCTCAGAAGCAAGCACTTCTGGTACACAAATGGCAAGTAAATTAAAATAGCCCGCCAACATAAAGAAACGTACAGCTAACATATGTTATTTAATAAGCTTATTGCACGAATATATCAAATATGCTATGAATTATGGAGCCTGCGAGTGAAACGTGTGAGTAAAATATACTGGTATAAGCGAGTCTACGTCTTGACTTTTCGCCTTTAAATTATGATTTGTATGGGTTTAAGATTATGTTTTGAAATTATTTTAAAAGTTTAGGCATGGCGCAGCGGCACAACGTCTATTTGTAAACGTGATGGTAGTGGATTCAGTTACTTGTCGAGAGAATGAGTGATTTTCATTTTCTCTCTCTGCTAACAAGACAAAACTCAGCGTAGAGTTCTGCCACTCAACAAGCAATATTTGAAATTGGGCATTGGGTGAACGGAGTGTCTTAACACTAGGTGCCCTCTGTCTATCCTGCTATATGAGGAATACAGCGTGAAGGTAAAAAAAACGTTGTAAATAACAATAGATTTTTGGGTTCCAATATTTTTTTTCCATTTTTGATGAGTTTTAGAAATTGAAAAGGTGTTATTGGCGGCCAATGGAATCGTATTTTTTTACGTTTTCACAGTTGGCTTTGTTTATTGGTTTATCTGCATGAAGCTTAAAAATACTGGATAAAGCTTCCATTTAAGGCAATAGCAGCGCAATGAAGTAAAGTGATATATTTATAGATATCGTACATGCTATGTTAGTGGGTTTGATTCCTTTTATTCTGAAGTGGCTCTAATTTAGTCGGGAGAAGGGAGTGTCTCAAAACTAGGTTCTGTTTACTTAACCTGTTATGCGGGATAAAACGTCCCCATTTTTTACTTGTTGCCATAGCTAATGTTGTAATAAAGTGAATCTTTGATTTAAAAGTAGACTGTCTATACTATTATATTTGAATGGGAGAAAATTATGAACGAAATAAAAAAAAAACAAAACACAAAATTATTAAAAAAAATACGAGAATTTATAAAAGAGAATCTCTCAATATAAAATCTCTCAATTCTGCTTTTCTAGAAGAGATAAGCTCAACATGGACTGTATATCTGTGTGAACGCAAGTAAAATACCGTAGTCAATTCAATTAATAATAAATATTTTTTAGGTTCACGCTGTATACAAACATATAGCAGAGAACAGGGGGAACATAGGCAGTAGCTTTAAGACACTCCGTTCCTATTAAGACATTTCATTTTCCGCCGTATTCTATAATTAATAATATTTTTAAATTAAAAAGTCGGTTGACAATACGTACAATAAATTCAGTAATTATTTAAGTGCATATAAAAAGAAATTCTTAAAAGCTCTTACTAGAATACTAAAAGCTTAATCCTTTGCAAAGTAAATAACAGTTTGATAAATAAACTTAAGTTTTAAAGTTAAATTAAATTAGTGGACATTGAAGTACTGTGGCAAAACATGTGACTGTAAACGCAACAGCTATGGGTTCAATTTTTACCAGGGGAAATGAGTATATTTAAATTCTTATCTTTTCCTCACTTTGGTACATAAAGCGCGGCGCTGAGCTCCGCCACTTAACACGCATTTCAAAGAATTGGGAGAAACCCTACTCTATTATATTGGTAATGGCGTGAAGCTGCATCTTCCATAGAATATTAAAAATAAACGAACATAAAATAAATTAAAAATCCTACAAAGAACAGAACACGTACACAATACCAAAGTTCAATAGAAACGAACAAAAGCTCATAGATCGCGGATTTACATGCAAATTATGATGTTTTTGTTTTTCTATCAATGGAGAAATATGTACCTACAGTACTATAATTATAATGTTTATTCATATTTTAATTATAGAATTTAATTAGGGTATTTTTGTAAACTTGGTGGGCCATTTAATAGCGGCGTTGTATTCCGCCATTCAACACGAAATTCGTCTACAATTTGTTGAAAAGTGGGGAACGGAAGTGACTTAATCGGAACGGAGTGACTTAACACTAGGTTCCCATGTTTCCTCTGCCTACTCTGCTATATGCCGGATACAGCACGAAACCAAACTAAATATAAATATAAATGTGTTACTAATTAATCAAAATCATCAATACAATGTATTAAAAAATAATTGATTTTTCTACATTCATTTCGTATTTTTTTGTCGCACTTGTGCAGCGCAGCAAAATAGCTTAAGTAGAGGTGATGGCTTATAAAATATTTAGGTAAATATAAAAGTAATTTCACGGTTTTCCCGCATAGTAGGGTAGACTGAGGAGAAATAAGATAGTACACGCAATAATTGTAGAGCTTAAGACTATATAGTAGTGTATTTATGTACAAAATATTCCAATTAATTCGGTAAAGTATGGTAAAACGCGGCGTTGAGATCCGCTATTCAATACACAATGTCTCTTTAATGTTTTAACTTATCTACCTTGTGTATAGATAAAACTTACATTACGAAACATCAGAATGTTATAATTTCATTATTAGTAGTAGTAAAGAAATAGAAAATACAAGCAACAAATGCATTCAATCCGTTCAAATAATATTGTTAACTTTGTGTTTTGTGTGAGAAAGCGTATCGAACGTTTGATTTCTATTATTTTTCTTCAATGGTATTCGTATTTATAACGTACGTGTATTTCCGGTTCAAATATCGTATAAGAGCTTTATAGGTTTTAACGTTCTTGTTTTTTTTTTAAATAGATGTTCTGTGGAGAGGTTTTTTATGTGTTTGAATAACATTCTATAAAATAAAGTAGCTTAAAAGTGTTGTACGGTAGGAACTGACAAAGAGATTGTAATTGCGACAGTTGTGGGTTCAATTCCTTTTCTTACTCTGGTATCAAGGCATTGAGAGCCATTACTCAATACGGATTGCATCGAGAATTCAATGGCAAGTGGCGTGCGGAAGTGTCTTATTGGGAACAAAGTGTCTTAACACTAGGATCCCAGGTTATTTCTACCTACCCTGCTTTATGTGAGATACAGCGTGAAGCTCAAAAATGTATGATACTCGCAATGTTAAGACACTTTGAGTGGCGGAAGTCAACGCCCATTTTATATAATATATAAAGAGAACTGTAAAATTAAAAGAAGAGCATAACCAAAATAAGATAGAGGAAATTATGTCATTGCAATTTTTTATGACCAATCCCGCATTGTATGCTGCAGGAACCTAACATTTATATACTTCGTTCCGCACTTTTCACCAATTTCTTGAGATATTGCACGTTGTACAGCAGAAAAAATGCTGCGCCTTGCTTACAAAGGGCAGGAAAATAATTATAATAATAATCATTTCTTTTTTCCAATTTCGGTTTCCAGGAGGCGGCTTCAAATTTTTATACGTTTTCTAAATAAATATTTTTCTTTCCCAAGTGTGGAATAACACTTGAAAAAAGTAAAAAATAATGATTTCCCCAAGAGTATTGAACCCACAACCATCGCACTTAGTCAGACGTTGTCATGTTGAAAGTGAGTAACTCCTGTTTCAGAAGAGGAGAATCGATATGCATATTTATTTCTTTTTTCTTTTTGCACCATATTCAGAGTACATAATATATATTGTTGCACGGTGTCGCTTTTTGTTCTTTTTCTCTTTTATAACTATAACATTCTTTTTCTAATACCCGATACAACAAATAGAAACATAATTATCTATATCTATAGTAATATTATATAGTTGAAGAGATTGTTTGGTTAAATGCGCTAATCTCAGAATTTATGGGTCCGAATTGAAAAGTTATTTTTATGCTCAAATCAGCTTCACGCTGTATCCCGCACACAGAAGAGTAGGCAGAGGGAACCTAGTATTAAAACACTCCGTTCCCCATTTTCTGCCGAATTCTGGAGGCATTGCGTGTTGAGTGACAGAACTCAACGCCGCGTTTAACCTCGACACCAGAGCGAAGAAATGGAAATATAAATTTAAGTAAATATTCATCATTAATCTCCTCGATGGGCGATCAAACCCACCACCAGTCGGTTTTACAGTCACACGCCGTGCAGCTGCGCCACGACTGGCCTATATTTATGTTGGATACTCCATTTATCGAAGAACGTTAAAGGCTATTTGCATATATTACAATTGATGGTCAAAAATTGTCGTACTTGGGCACTTAGAATGTGTTATGTGTCACACACAACTCTTATTTTTTACCATTTGACCACGTGCTCGAGGCCGCAGATAAGAATATGTAGAGAAACCAAATTGTTTTTCTTCCTGGAAGTAGAATATGAAGTTTAGTTTAATAAAGATTATTTTTAAATGAGGCCAATCATGGCGCAGGGGCGTGCGTCTGAAACGCGACAGGTTGTGAGTTCGATTTCCACTCGAGGAAATGAAATATATAATATTTTCATATCCTCGCACTGGTAACGAGGCAAAGCGCGGCGTTGAGTTCCTTCACTCAATACGCAAGGGCTCGGTGGAGCCAGTGGGAGTGAAAGTGAAGAACAAAAATGACTTAATGGGAACAAAGTGTCTTAACACTAGGTTTCTCTCTCCCTACCCTGTAATGTGCGGCATACAGCGTGAAACTAAAAAAATATATAATGATCGGAATGTGAAAGAAATGAAAATTAAAGGAATCACGATGGTATTTTAAAAGTTTTGCTAGTCTTTCTTTTTCAGCTACTTTTTTTTTCTAATACATATTGTTACAAGTAAATTTTGTGTGAATGCTTTCGACTGAAATTCGAGACACTGCGTGTACAGTGGCGAAACTCAACGCCGCTCATTGTAACTGGAAATAATTGAATATTAATCATTTCTCCGAGTGAGAATCGAACCCACAACCATTGCTTTTACAGTCATAACGCTGTCCTTGAGCTACGATAACCTCGATTAGTATTTGATAGAAATTATTACACAAATTCGATCGATATGCACTTGTAGCCACCGTGTAATATTAATAAAACATACTTGATCTGCGCTTTAGAATCAGCTACATACAGCAGGGTAGGTAGAGGGAAATCTAGTGTTAAGACACTCCATTCCCCACTTTCCGCCAAGTGCTGGAGGCCTTTTGGCGCCTTTTGCCTCAACACCAGAGCGAAGAAATGAAAATATAAATGTAAATAAATATTTCACTTCCTCGAGTGGGGATCGAACCCACAACCAGTCGATATTGCAGTCACACTTGCCCCTGCGTCACGACTGTCCTTAGCTTTAGTTGGTAAATTCATGTAATCCAATATATCTAGCAAAGTTAATTTAATATTAATATGCTATTTTAGATGGCACTAATGATATTAAACCAAGTTCAAATATATGTATTATATTTAGATTCCAATATAATTGAGTTTTGTGGTAGGAATTCTCTTCGATGTATGTAGGTAGGTGGCAGGTTCAATTTTCTTAATCAGCTTAACGCTATATCCCGATTCCCGCGTATAACCGGATACAGACAAAATACTGTGTTAGGACATTTCTCCGTTATGCGTTCATAGCAATTTTAAGATAGAGATTTCGATTTACGACGATTTGAGAGAGCGAAACTGAACGCCGCATTCGGTATACCAGGACGGCAAAGTGAAAAATAATTCGTTCCTCACGCTGTATACACGCTTCACGCACATAACAGGGTAGGCAGAGGGAACCTAGTGCTAAGACACTTCGTTCCCCACTTTCTGTCGAATTCTGGAGGCATTGCGTGTTGAGTGGCAGAACTCAACCGCCTCACAACCAGTCGGTTTTACAATCACACTTCGTGCCGCTGCGCCACGACTGGCCTCTAAAAACACACTAATAACACTAATAACTATGTTTTTAACAAATAAAACATCAAAGTAGAAACATCTTAATTTTATTATTAAATTTAATTACAAATTTTAACAATAAGTATAAATTAGTATCTATATAATATCCACACTATGTACAGTAGTCGTAATTATTGCTATGAAAATAACGTAAAAACATTCTAAATTAATACAAAAATCAAATATAATTTAATATAATTATAAAACACTTATTATTTTTTGTGGATCTGCTCCTGTTTTTGAAAAGAAAATATTACAATACATCACTATCGAACTAAAGGAGGATTTCTCAAAACTCTGGAAAAAACGTGATTTTTCATTTCACGTCTTAAGGTCCACGCAAGGAAAACTGCGGGCGATGATTAGAGAGAGCGAGAGAGAGAGAGTAAAGTTGATATAAATTAAAACTACCACTTAATAGTCATAAAGTAGGAAAGGCTTGGTGTAATAAATTAAATATTCCCAAACGAAGTCAGCAAGTTCAAAACCGTTTGAAAGTTGAACATTTTGCTGAAACTCAGAAATAAAGATCTCAAGAACTCGAAGTATCTTCATTATTACGAAATTAGGTTATCTCATATTACTTTCTGACTTTAAGGAAACGTGTTTCAAATGTTCTTTGAAGTTGTAATTGGGTACCTATATTTTTTGGTTGACGTGTTTAAAAATGATTGCTGGACAATGGACACTGGTTCAATTCTTGATTTAGTTGTTTTTTTTAAATTATTTATGTAAATTTTATTATTTATATATTTTTTGACATCACAAAAAAAAATAAAACAGTGACAAAAAACAGATAATAAATGATAGCGTCGAAAACCTTAAAATAAAATACATTGTTATTTATTAAGCTATAAAAATAGCTAATTAATCAAATGTTACATGAACAATAAGAAAAATTATGAACTAAGAGAAAACTATACAACTTCTCTATAAAATTCAACTAGAATTTAAATGTGTATCACACGACTGGATGTGTAACCTTACATATGGAAAAAATAAAAAATAAAATATAAAATAAAAAAAAAACAGCTTCACGCCGTATCCCGCACACAGCAGGCAGTAGTAAGCAGAGCGAACGTAGTGTTAAGACATTCCGTTCCTCACTTTCTGCCGAATTCTGGAAGCATTGCGTGTTGAGTGGCAGAACACGCAGTCAGTTTACAGTAACACTTTGTGCCCCTGCGCCACGACTGGCCTCAATTAGAAAATATAAAATAAAAAATAAGAAGATCAAAAATATATCAATTACTAGAGAATGTAACAAGATTAGATTTAGATTTCAGCTTTCTTCACTCACTAGATCGGCATTTTTATTATTTCTGTCTGACGTCCAGAAGTTATTCAAAGCGATTGTTTCATTTGTCCAAACTCCAAATCAAAGCCAGCAATTCAGGAATTGTTTGAGCCCGCTAATTATAGCGTCATTTGTTTTTGAAACAAAAGCGTCTAAACAAAAATATTGCAGCCAGTTCTTTCATAACTATAGATATCAATGAAATATTCACTATGTATGTTTGTCGGTAAAAATATATTAAGTACTGGGATTCATATAAAATTATATATTTTTTAGCATTTTATCCTTTTCTTAGGATACAAAAATACTTATTTAAAAATCTCCTTACAAAGATGCTAATAACATAAATATAAAAATTTCGACGTTGCTTGATGAGAACGTATGGCTTAGTGGTCAGTACTCTTAAACGATATCCAAGAGGCGTACAGTCAAATCCCGCTATGTTTAATTTTTTATACGTTTAAAAAGTTTTTTTATTTCTTAAGCGTGGAATACATATATATTTTTAAAATATATGTACGTAACGTAAAAATTGTACTTGGATCCTAGTATTTTATATGTTTCAACGTTGACCTGTATGTAATACTTATGATATATTTAGAATTCCGAGCTCGAGTACTACATTTCGTGTATGAATGTGTGTATGCTAGTCCATAAATCTGATTAACTAAAAGTAATTTTGTGATCATCCTTTTATTTAAATATGGTATACTTCAATTTAGAAAATAGTCTAATTTAAATCAAAATCGGTTCAGTACTTTTTGGGATATGGATGGATATCCACGCATTTTTGGCGAGGATTTGTATGTAGATACATATGATATCTATAGGCACCTAGGCAATTAACAGGTAATTGAAGTCAGTATCATTTTTTCTTAAATATTTTTATTGTCTTAGATATATCATACTCTCTTTTATATTTTTCTCTGTTTTTTAAATATTATGAAATAAATTGAAATACGTTCTTAGTTACACTATAGTCATAAAATTTCAACTTATTTCTTAGGTTTTTTCGTCAGATCCACGAAAAATGGCCGTTAATACAAATAAAATTTCAAAAGTATGCAAATAAGACACACAAGAAAATTTAGTTCAATCCAAAAATAATATAAAAAAGTCAAAATTTCTAAACTATTATTCCAATAACAAAAATGTGTTTATAGTAATAATAGTTAACCAACATTTAGTTAACTTATATTTTGCAAATCTCTTTTAAAATTGGGTCTTTTTATTAAAAAGAGATAAAAGTTATTTTTCTTTATAAAATAAAATAAAATTAAGTAGATGAATAAAAATATATGAGTCGCATTTATAAAAAAAAATAATGATAACAACGTTTTTTATCATTACTTTTTTATTTTACAATTAAATAGTTCATAGTAAAAAGTATAAATCATGTTCTCTAGTGACTCAACGACAAAAAAAAACAGATAACTTTTATAATATATACTTTTATAAAGTATATAATACTATATAAGTATAATAAATTCAATATAATTTTAATAAATTCAATAACTTTAAGTAAGCATATTCTTATAGAATAAAACACAATTCTGAAGAATACAAAGAATTGAATTACAAAAACTGAAAAAATAATTAATAAATAAACCAGCTTCACGCTGTATCCCGCGCACAGCTAAACTAGTGTTAAGACACTCCGTTCCCCACTTTCTGCCGGATTCTGGAGGCATTGCGTGTTGAGTGGCAGAACTCAACGCCGCGCTTTGCCTAGCCACCAGGACGAAGAAATGGAAATATAAATTTATGTAAATATTTCATCTCCTCGAGTGGGGATCGAACCCATAACCAGTCGGGTTTACACGGAACGGAACACTTTGTGTCCCTGCTGTAAAATAATTCAATCATCAATATTTCAAATTCAATAATTAAAATGGAATCTTCAGTTTCTCTTCATTGCTCGAAGTTAAATTAAATTAAAGAAGTGAAACTGTTGCCACGAGTTTAAAAATATAATTATTAACGCATACATATATATAATGCATTATATATAACATTTAATATCTTTTATGTTTGTTCATTAATGTTTCTTCATTTACAACCATTTTATATACACTTCATACTTTGAAACAATTTTATACATTTGTGTATCACCAACAAGTAGACAATAAGTAGACAAAAAATCATTTACTATCTAAAAAATCAAACCAAAAAAAAAACTTTAAAAATCTTTAAGCCTTACTGGCCTACCATTTTAAAATCAAGTACAGATAAAATATATTATAATAGATAATAGATATAAATATAGAGACATTTTCGTTATCTAGGCGGCTCCACATCCGCTTTGACGGTGAGCCGTTTACTTCTGCACGGAGAATCGTCCACGCCGTAAAAACAAACGCTCCTTTGCGGGAATACCCTAAAATCTACACTAGAACCTATATTTCTTGGCAGTGTTTTAGATTTAAAGTCACTTTTTAGGCAATAATCATATATAAGTCTTGGGCCTTCATCGAAATGTTGACTGTAGTAGTCGTAGTCTTCGAACGAAACACTTTTGGCTAGATCACAGCAGGTGTGAGGTTGGTATGACCCTTCTGGGCAAGTCCTGGGCTCGCAAGGGGTCTGGGGTGGAATCGGGGCCCATGGAGGGGGCCCCGAAGGTCATCCTCAGCGAATCGGCTTGGACACGATGATGACGTCTGGTGCCGATCTGGTCGTTTCCGTACTCATTGGTCGTCGGTCAGGGAACTTCTTTTCTGTATGGGAATTAAATATGTATGAATTTTATGCTTCAAATTAAATTGCTTACTATATTTTTAGAATTATCATATCATATACATATTATATTCTCAAAGCTCCCCTATACTTTGCAAGGACCCTACATCTACGTTGGCGTTTTACGCCGCGTGGATTATACACTATCGCATTTAGACAGATTCTCTAGGACGCGGCACCTCTTGGAACGGATTCAAAACTTGTTTCTTTTTACCAGAATAAATTATTTTAAAAATGTTAATTATAATATTATAAAATAACCCTCGTTATATTAACAAGAAGTATTTAAGACGATAACTTTCAGAGTCTAAGTGAAGAGTACTTTATTGACCTCAGCCCATCATCATCAACAGATAATAAAAGAAAAACTTAGAATAACTAAAAGCTTTAACTCATTTTAACAGTTTCTTTTTATTTAAAGACCTCACTTTGAAGTTACTTTTAAGTAGCTACTTTTAAAAGGTTGTTTTTTATTTTGAAAGTCTTTATGATGCAATTTCATTATTGTTTTCTTAAATTATTTAGTTTAGGTCTATTTATTAGGTATATTAGCATACATTAGGTCAATGTGTTTTAACTGGCGTAGCAGCACAACGAACGCAACGGTTGTTGATTCAATTCCTACTTAGGGGAATGTTTTTTATATCTTCACTCTGGTAAGCAGTCAAAGGGAGGTGTGGAGTTCTCCCACTCAACACATAATAATTTTAAAAAAGGACGGAAATTGGGCGGGGGACGTCTCTTATTACAATTTTGCACCTGCCTATATATAGGGGTTCCGCGTGACGCTATATAAATCGTACTTGTATATAAAAAGAAGAACTGGAAAAAAGTCAAAGCGCGGCGTTAAATGCCGCCACTCAACACGTAACATCTTGAAAGTTGAGCTGAAAGTGGGTAACGCAGTCTCTTAACACTAAGTTACAGCGAAATAAACATCTAGTACCAAATTACAAGAATTTTTTTTTTTTCGTAAATGAGAGGAATTCCATTAAAACGTATTTGCTAAATTTTAACCAAAAGAGTCTAGTGACTAAACTGTTAATTAATTTTTTTCTATATCTTTAATTTTTTTTCTGCCAGAAATCAAATTGGCAACCATCGTGCCAGACGCTGTCTTGGGCCACGATTCTATAAGCAATATAGGTCAATTTCTGCGAACGTGACAAGAATTCAAGTGGAAGTGAAAAAAAAGTCCAAAACATGTAAATTTCATATAAAAATTCTGTAGGCGGCGCGATTCGAACCCACATCCCCAGTGTCGTGCCTTGAGTGTCAATTATATGTTCTTATATCGAACGTTATGGAAATCATTATGTATAAGGAAAGCGGGGAACGTAGTGACTTA
This sequence comes from Heliconius erato x Heliconius himera, assembly GCA_013421005.1. Classification (NCBI taxonomy): domain Eukaryota; kingdom Metazoa; phylum Arthropoda; class Insecta; order Lepidoptera; family Nymphalidae; genus Heliconius; species Heliconius erato x Heliconius himera. The sequence goes on along the minus strand of JAATLQ010038543.1, from coordinate 54,240 downwards.
ACTTTGATTTTCCTCTGCTTAGCCGTGAGGCCGACGTGACACAGTGTCGCGAGCGGGCGAATGTAAACGCGAAGGTTGTGGGTTCAATTCTGACTCGAGGAAGTGTAATATATCATATTTATTCCCTCAGGCAACGGGGCAAAACTTGGCGTTGAGTTCCTCCACTCAACATGCAATGCCCGACGGAAAGTGGGGAACAGTAGTGTCTTGATGGGAACGAAGTGTCTCACACTAGCACTAGTTTCCCAAGTTTCCTCAATCTATTCGGCTATGTGTAGGATACATCGTGAAGCTGAAGTAAACAGCTGTATAATAATTAAATCACTTGATTAAAAAATATATATATTACATAAATATTTTTGTTAATACAACATGTGTAATTGTATAATATTTTATTTCCTAATTCCATTCTATGTTTTAATATCCATTCTAATACCTCTTTCTTAGCTTAATGTTTATTTCAAAAGCAAATAAAGTATTAAGACACTAATTCTCCGCTATAATTATTTCCACAAATCGGAATAGAACCTACAACTACTGCATTTACAGTCCAAACACTAAAGTTTAGTTATAAAAAACTAAATTCAATTTCAAATTCCGGATAAACATTAAAATTCATAACCTTCTGAATGACGTTTGATAAATTATTTTATATACATTTCTTAAATATGCACGTCACTTCATAGAAATAATGGAGTATTTTCAGTTTTCAAAGGTGACACGGTGATATATGTATGGTGTTCTAAGTAAGCATCTCTTTCTAAGACAAAATTGCATTTTTAAAGACCAAGAAGACTTGTTTAAGCTTTCTTGTCTTTGATATACATTCTCGTAGAATAGAATAACTAGTGTATAACAATACTGGTTTACAATTTTAATATTATTTAGTTCAACGGTGCATCCCGCACAAAGCAGGATAGGTAGTGGGAACCTGGCACCTAGCGTTAAAATATTCCGTTCCCCACTTTCCACCGAATTTTGGAGATATTGCGTGTTGTTTGGCGGAACTCAACGCCACGCTTTGTGCCGTTACCAGAGCGAGGAAATGAAAATATTAAATATTTAATTTCCTCGAGAGGGAATCGAATCCACATCCTGTCGCGTTTACAAACGCATGCTTGTGCCCCTGCCTCAAAAATATTCAAATTGATTGGATGGAAATAGAGTATGTTAACACTAGGTTCCCAGGTTCCCCCTGTCTATTTGTTTTTTTATTAAACTGTAAGTACAAAACGGACTGCTCAACACAAGTCTTCTTCTTACCCAGCGTAATAAAAAAAATATGTATATATAAACTCACGTGGTTTATCCTCTTGCTCAGTCGCCTGCCTCAACAATTCTATAGTGATTTGCGATGTATTCGTTTGAGGCGGCGACGGTCGTACTATAGTGGCTCCTGAGTAACCGAACGTGGAGAAACCTCTGCTGTTTGTTGTTCCTGAACCTATGGAAGAATGTAGTTTATTTAGATTATTTATTTTATTGGTTTCACGCTTTATCCCGCTGTTATGCGAGTGGGCTTTGAGAACTTTGAGAATAATATGTTTTTGGCTTTCTGTTTATATTTGAAAAATTGCTTATTGGGTGGCGGGATTCAACGAGTGAAGAAATGAAATGAAAAGTGAAAATAATAAAAAAAATTGGAACCGAGCTAGAAGAAATACATGATTTTTTTTATACATAATTTGCAAAAGTAATAAAAAAAAATGCCAAAAGAAATTCATCTAAAAATTTGCAAAGTACTCGTATATATTCCCTACAATTTATGGTCTTACAATCATTATTTTTAGTTGACACTTTATACCGCATAAAAGGGTAAACAGAGAGAAACAAAATTAAGACATTCCTTCCAGACTTTGGGGTCGTTCAAAAATAATATAAATCAAAATACACATCGTGTTTACGCTGCAGACGTTTTTCTTCTTATGAATTGAGTATTTTCTACAATTTAGAGTCTCACGATCGTTTCCAGTTAAATAACCTTAATTTTAGTATCGGATCCTTTGAAAGAATTTCGTTCAAAGAAATAGATATAAGAGCATTATAAAGTACTAAAAATATTATATTGAAACAAAATCGATATTCTAATTAGAAACATTCGTTAGACGATGATCAAAAAGGAGTAATTTTATTAATAAGTTTAAGGTAAGCGTGAAATATGAGCTTTCTTAAAAGAAAATATAAGTATTTTTTTTTTATTTTAAAAAAAATTTTTTTTACTTTGGAAATAATATTTTCTATTTCATTGAGTAGAATGAGGCCGTATTGGAACTGTGACTGCGTCACAGTGCGTGTTCTGAACGCGCTGGGTGATCTCAATTCGGGGAAATTGAAAGATATTTATTTAAAAGCTCCAGTCTGTATCCCGCACGGACCAGGGTTGGCAGAGGGAACCTGAGGACCTAGTGTTAAGATATTCCGTTCCTCACTCAGATATTATCGTATCCCACGTTCGGCGGAATTCTTAAGGCATTGCGTGTTGAGTGGCGAAACTTAACACCGCGCTTGACCTGGTTACTAGAGCGAAGAAATGAAAATGTTAAATTACCCCGAATGGTAATCGAATATACAAACGTCGCACAGTCAGACACTGTGTCCCTGCGCTACGCCGCTTAGTTAAACATTAAAACTGTTTGATTTAAACCACTCAGATAAGCAAATAATTTAGTCAGTGGTAATTGAAATTGAAAACTTTAAAATGTATGACTATGGCGAGTATTTGTACAAAAAAGTGACCTACATTTTGGGATTTCTATATAATGTTACTGACGTTTAAATAAGTATGATTAAAAATAAGAAAAAAAACATTGTGGCACAATGCAGTTGTGGTTTCGATAATTACTTATTTTCATATAGGAGCTATGACAAGAAGAGCCGTTGAGTTCCGCCACTCAATATCTCGAACAAATTGGACAGAAAGTGGATAACAGAGTGTTTTGACACTAGGTTTGCTTTTACATACACTGCTATACGCAGGATACAGTGTGAAGCTATCACCATAAAATAATGTAAAACAAATGGAAATACTACATAGATGTTTCCTCAACGTCCCCTTTTATTTGGAAACCAAAAGTCGAATAAAACAGATAAAGGGAATCTCGTGGTAACTCAGCGGCTTCCCCTCGAGATAAGGGGTGGATCGTCAGCCAAATTTTATTGCTATACGCAAATCGTGAATGTAATAACGATAGTATTTATAGTATTTTAAGCGGAATTAAGAGAGAATTGAAGTTTTTGCTAATGTATTTGCTTAGTTAGGTTGTTTGATTTTTTTTTATTATGGAAAATGTTCCATATTTGGTGAAGAAAAAAATATGTATGATAATTAATAAAAAATGTGAGGAAATGACAAAAAAATTAAGAGCGGATGTGTGATATAAGTACTTCACTCTTGATTTTACAATAAGGCTGTCTTGGCGTGGTGGTATAGTGCCTGATTCTAATTACGGTCGTTGTGGGTTCAAGGAAATGAACAAATTAATTTATTTTTATTATTAGTGGACGTCGTGTCTCATGGGCACAAGTGTGCAATTAAAAACGGCAGGTGTAGGTTCGATTCCCACTCAGAATTAAATATTTATAATTTTCTCTGGTAAAGAGGCAAAGCGCGACGATGACTCCGCCATTCAACCCGCAATGCCACGAGAATTCAGCGGAAAGTGGAGAACGGGAATGTGAATTGAGAAAAAGTGTCTTAACGCTAACTTTCCAAGTTCCATAAGAGTTTCTAAATACAATATCTTATATTCCTATACAAAATTCTTTTATATTGTATTTTTTTTAAATATTAACATTTTCATTCTATATCCACTTTTATTTATTCAAAGATTTGTGTAACCTTTCTTACTGAACGCCTATTTCTTTCAGCTGATCTAATCAAGAACATGATTTACAAGGGGTCGCCAGTAACAGTAGAGAATTGCTAACACAGTTAAAATGTTGCTAACATAACACAAATACGTTGTGACTAAAACTAGCCTAGAGGTATACCTAAAAAAAATTTTCATTTAATTTTGTTGCTACTACTTCAAACTTCAATTTGAATATTTCAGGTGCGTTTATGTATATGAAATTTAAACGAAAGATTTATTGAGTAACGGAACTCAACGCCGCGTTATGCCTCGTTACCAGAGCGAGGAAATGAAAGTATTACATATTTCATTTCCTTTCCTTCATATTTCATTTCCTGGAGTGGGAATGGAACCCACAATCTGTTGCGTTACAGTAGCACGATTGTGCCCGCGCACGCGTGTTCCACGACTGGCCTTAATTTATCTCTTTATATCTTTCAAAAATCTACATAGGTAAAACTGTTTTGTTATTGAGTGACTGTCAGACAATAGGGAAGTATAGAGGAACAATAACAGTTCTTTAAAAATTCAGCGGGAATTAATAATAAAAACGCAAACGGCGTTGTGGGCTATAACTAGTATAAAATAAACATATTATTTATATATTAATATGTATAGCAAAACCTCAAGTTATTATTATTGTTATTTAAAAATATATTTATTTCTCATTTAGTTTGATAAGATAAAGCATGGCGTTTAGTTCCGCAATTCAATACGTAATGTCCCTGAAATTGATGGGTACTAAAAAACGGAGTGTCTTAACAAGATTGTCTCTACCTAACATAGGTAGACTATACAATAGGTATATGCTTTTTAGATATATAAAAAATATATTCTTATCAAAATACGAGACCATAGTAAGTGCTTTGTAAGTAAAACGTTTAGACAATATGAAACTGAATAAAATAAAAATAACAATAGAATATTTTCTTAAGAGATAAGATACCAGTCTTAGAACACTTTCCCGCGGGCTAGAGACGAAAATGGTAAAAACTTATCGAGTTTTATTACTGTAATCACGCTTTATATCTTTACTAAGGCTCTAGTGAACACGTAATGTCTCGAAAATTAGTCATAAAATGAAGAATGGAGTGTCTTAACACTAGCACGATATGCGAAGAGAAAGCGTGTTCAGACGTTGAAATTAAAATAATTTAAATATTTTAATTTCAAGAGGCCAGTCGTGGCGCAGCGGCACGAACTGTGACTGTAAAACCGACTGGTTGTGGGTTCGATCCCCACTCGAGGAGATGAAATATTTACTTAAATTTATATTTCCATTTCTTCGATCTGGTGTCGAGGATAAGTGCAGCGTTGAGCTCTGTCACTCAACACGCAATGCCTCCAGAATTCGGCAGAAAGTGGGGAACGGAGTGTTTTAACACTAGGTTCCCTCTGCCTACCCTGCTGTGTGCGGGATACAGCGTGAAACTGATTTGATTTTTATTTAATTTCAACGAGTTTCTCACCAGCAATTATCGAACCTACAACCGTCACGTTTATAGTCAAACGCCTTCCCTGTGCTACGATAGGCATTATAAATGTATAGTTTCACCATTTAAAACAAACCATTTCTGTTACTGAATCTAACCTGTTAAGTTTCAACTAACGATGTTAGCAGCAAATTGGAATTTTGGAACAATTTCAACAAAAAATAACTAAAAAAATTTTGTTCTATGCAATATGGTCGATTCGTTTTTAAGCGTTTGTTACGATTCCGTAGCGTGGAATTCTGTGGGTAAAAATAAAAGAAGATTTTCATTTTGTTGTTTCAGTAGTATAGAGGTAGCGTGATCCACTGGAGAGGTTGATTTAGGTTCTTTTTTAGTGTTGAATAAATATTCTATGCTTGAATTAAGCACAGAAGAATACAGAAGGGATACTCAACTGTTACTTAGTTGTATTAAATTTAAGCTTTCTTACTCTAATTTTCTCGCTCTGGACTGGTTGCGGGTTCGATCCCCACTCGAGGAGATGAAATATTTACTAAGCGCGGCATTGAGTTCTGCCACTCAACACGCAATGCCTCCAGAATTCGGCAGAAAGTGGGAAACGGAGTGTCTTAACACTAGGTTCCCTCTGCCTACTCTGCTGTGTGCGGGATACAGCGTGAAGCTGATTATTAATTATAAACTATCAAATGTTACATAAAAAAAATCAAGTAAATATGTGTATTTTTAAAATAAACAAAACTGTTATGATGTCTGGATATAAGAAGTTACAGTAAATATTTATTCAAACTTTTCACTAAAGTGCACTAGTATTCTTCACTTTGTATATTTTTATGTAAGTTTTGCCTACTTCACGTTATTATACGGTCTATTTAAACCGCGGTCGGTGTTGGTTTCTCCGACTTCGTATACTATGTTTATTTGAGCGCAATGTGGAGAAATTTTCTCTTTTTATTCTGTTACATAAATACAATAAGCATAAAGTGGTAAAATAACACCTTATTTCTTAACAGTGGAATTGGGTTAAAGTAGATAATTTTTTTCATTTTTATTTTATTTTTAGCTTCACGTTTTATCTTGCTAAAAGCAAAGTATTTAGTGGGAACCTAGTATCAAGAAATCTTTTCACGGCACCAGTATTCGAGACGTTGCAGAGGCGGAACTCAACGTCGCACTTTGCCAAGTGGGTCAATGTTTGACAGCGTCAGCGGTGGTCTCAATAAATGATTTTGGAATTTTTAAAATCACATTGAAAAATTTGATTCGCTTTAGTCTAATCTATTACTTTTTTTCTGAACACACTGTACTCCGCACTTTTCGACGAATTCTGGAGCCATAACATCGGTAACCAAATTTCCCAAGTTTAGATTTCTCTAAATATATGCAATTATTTTTTTTAGTTATCTATGAATGTCTGTATTTATTTACGATATATAAAAATACTTACCATCAGAACTAATTGCTGGATCGGTTTGGAACAAACTCTCTCTGGTTTGACATCCAGATTCCTTTGTATCAGGAGCTCCAACTGACACATCCCTTATTTGCTTCCTTTCCACACTCTCGTGTTTAGTTCGTATCGACTCTTCTTTCTTACTCAAATCACTTCTTCTCGTTCTTCCATTACGTTCTATTCTAACATCTTCGGAATCTGGTACGGAATTGACTTCGCGCCTCCAAGGTTCATCATCGAGGTCCAAACGAGTCTCTTGTATAAAATCTGAGTCAATACTTGTCGGCTGAAACAGATAGTGTTTTATTTGAAAAGTTATAATATAATGTGTTTCAATACTCTCATATTTTTTGTTATACATATTATATATGTAAATAAATATTATTAAACTAAATATTTTGTTTGGTTAAACGCTCTAATCTCAGAAACTACTAGTTCAAAAGAAAAAAAATGTGTTGGACCTCGAGAACTAAAAGTGTTTATTATTTGTATATGATTACGGAGAAAAACTATAGGCAAATGCTAGTTTTATATACACAAGATACGACTTTTCAATATTTTATAAACAAATATAAATATTATAAATAATTGAACTATTTCTGTTTGGCATACATTTACAATTTTACTTAATTAATAATTACCTTTCTCAATAAAAATGTCAATTTTACTTATATTATATAAAAAATATACGAGGCCAGTCGTGGCGCAGCGGCACGAGGTGTAACTGAAAAACCGACTGGTTGTGGGTTCGATCGCCACTCGATGAGATGAAATATTTACTTAAATTTATATTTCCATTTTTTCGCTCTGGTGTCGAGGTTAAGCGCGGCGTTGAGTTTTGCCACTCAACACGCAATGCCTCCAGAATTCGGCAGAAAGTGGATTCCCTCTGCCTACCCTGCTGTGTGCGGGATACAGCATGAAGCTGATTATTTCTTTTAATATAAAAAATAAAATAGTTTTATTTTATTTTTTTTAATATAATATTATATTTAAAAAATAATAAATATAATAAAATTTAAATTATAATAACCGAAGTGACTCAAGAGTAAGAGTAAAAAGTAAGCTAGAATATTTGCCCTCTTTAATTTTCTTATATGAAAAAGTAATTTCATTTAGGAGTAATATATTTGAAAGCTGAAAAAAAATACGCTACGTTACTGAAAATCATTACAATACTACGTACGCTATGTAAATGTGTTTGTGTGTGATTTAATTACACGTTATATAAAAAATAGAGCAAATTTTATATTTAAAATTATGTTGTGGCCCCCGTGGTGCAGTGGGATAGCATCAGACTGTAAACGTGATGGTTGTGGGTTCGATTTTAGCCCCGAATGGTGATCATATTTGAAAATATATAAAATTAAATCAAATTAAATCAGCTTCACGCTGTATCCCGCACACAGCAGGGTAGGCAGAGGGAACCTAGTGTTAAGCCACTCCGTTCCCCATTTTCTGCCGAATTCTGGAGGCATTGTGTGTTGAATGGCAGAACTCAACGCCGCGCATAACCTCGACACCAGAGCGAAGAAATAGAAATATAAATGTAAGTAAATATTTTATCTCCTTGAGTGGGGATCGAATCCACAACCAGTCGGTTTTAAAGTCACAACTCGTGCCGCTGCATAAATAATTTAGTTGGCAAGAGAGGCAGATGGAGACTTTAGTTGACCTAAGATGACGAAAAGCTTGAGGTCCAAGGGATATATGTATATGATAAGGTCGATGACAGTGGACAAGGCGTAAGAGAAGCGGTAGAGTTTGACACTCTATTCTCTGTGGCTACCGCGCAACGGATAAAGCGATGATGATGCTACTAAAAAATCTTACCCGTATCTTTTGTTGAGAAAATTTCCTCTGTTGTTTAAACATTTCATTGGTTTGGTTGTCACGTTCCAAACTGGCCCTGGGTTCACTGTCCCGTTGGAGCCTTTTCGCGTCGAGTGTGAGGCGGCTACTGACCATACTGTCCAAGCGGTCTTCACATGATTGGCGTATGTGTTCCTTGACAAAGAAAAAAAAACAGGAAATAAATATACATATATATACATGTTATATACTATATTTCTTGGTATAAAATAGTTATAAAGAAACAAAAAGCAAAAAATTATTAGGATATAACAGTAGGTATATATTTAAATTACATGGCTGCTTGGGTAAACCAATTGGTCGAAGAATGTATGTGAGTGTGTTAATCGTACTTCTACTATTGGTCTTGATTTTTTTATAGTTTTTATACAGGATGCTTGTGTTTTCTTATAATATTTTTCTTATTGGAAATATATATTTATATTTTACATTTTTTACTCAGTAATTATCAAATTTATTAGTAGAAATATAAAACTATTCTATTATTTCCACGTCCAGCAAACTAAATAATTAAAAAATTAAAATTAAATCAGCTTCACGCTGTATCCCGCACACAGCAGGGTAGGCAGAGGGAACCTAGTGTTAAGACACTCCGTTCCCCACTTTCTGCCGAATTCTGGAGGCATTGCGTGTTGAGTGGCAGAACTCAACGCCGCGCTTAACCTCTACACCAGAGCGAAGAAATGGAAATATAAATTTAAGTAAATATTTCATCTCCTCGAGTGGGGATCGAACCCACAATCAGTCGGTTTTACAGTCACTAAATAATAAAAGTGACACAATTAATCTTTGTCTTCTTCCATCGTCGTATTTTGTTTACTCTGGGAATTTTTGATTATTTGAATTCCGTTGATTTCCCGTGAGAAACTGAAAAACTGGCTGTAGCTGTCTTCGTGATTATTATCCGTAAACATCTGCTTTTATTATACTTTGATGAATTTTTAGCAATTCTGGTGTACATTTTTTGTGAGATGGCTTCAGTTGAAAATTGGAACATTGCGGTTGAGTGTTTATTTTAGTAGTTTCGTGTACATATAAGTGATATTTATATTTAAGTTAATACAGTGAATGTGTCTGTGTGAATGAATGAGCTAATCTCAGGAACTACTAATTGGATTTGAAATGTTTGTGGTTGATAGGTTTTTTTTTATGGAAAAGACAAGGCAAACGAGCGTTCGGGTCACCTGATGGTAAGTGATTACCGCCGCCCACGACCCCGTGCAACACCAGAGGAGCTGCAGGTGCGTTGCCGGCCTTTAAAGTGGGTTGGGCGCCGGAGCCCGGCATTACCTGATGCGAAACGCAGTGGCATAAAGCCACTACTTAACGCCGGTTTTAAATGCCGGGTCTGCCCATGCCGTGTGGTAGAGTCAATGGCAACAGTTATTGCTGGCGACGAGTCTCTACCACACAAAAGATAGGTACTCTATTTACAATTAGCGTTGGCTATATTGCCAACAATTGGCGCCAAATTAAGAAAAATGAATATTCGTATTTGCATTCGTATTCACAAAAGAAATTAAAGATGACCTCCATTACATTACTAATACCCTACAACACTGTAATAAATTTCTTATATCTCACTTTTTCGAACGTGTGGTTAATGTTGTTAATCCTACGGACCTTTACACAGACACCGGATGAAGAGGAAGAAATCGCAAACACGTGGCTACTCGAGCCCAGTAGGATTCGAATCTGGGCCGTCGGACGGGCTGAGGGGTTCCTGATTCTGAGCAAACCAGCTGCGATATGAAGACATAACTGGAGACTATTTAAATAATTTCCTGACTCTATCCACATAAAAAAAATTACCAGCGTTTATTAATGCAATAATCGCAATAATTTCTATATAATTCTTAGTAGGTACCTAAACATGTCGACTTCATTCTTCTTCATTCATTTAAAATGTATACAAAACTTAAAAAAAGATACTTACTTTTATAATCTTGTGGTCCTGGTATAATTTTCTTAAGCACTTGAAGAAGAATACGAAGGTCATACCAGAAAGAATGAGGCAAAATATTATCAAAATCACCTTAATATGTGTTTGACTGAACATGGACTCGGTCACTAGCTGTAAAAATATACATGGTAATAAAAAGTATAGTCAACCAGTAACCTAGTAACTAAATAAATACACGCATCTGACTGTAAACGTGATGGCTGTGGGTTTCATCCGGGTGTGGGTATTATGATTTTCTTTTTAGCTTTACTCTGTATCCCACACATAGCAGGGTAGGGAAAGGGAACCTGGGTATCCAGTGTTCAGACACTCCGTTCCCTACTCGGATAACATCGATTTTAACACGAGTTTAACACGAGTGGAGATCGAACCCACAACCAGTCGGTTTTACAGTCACACCTCGTGCCGCTGCACCACGACTGGCCTCTTTTAATATATCAAATACAAAAAATATATATTAAGATTTAAATATATTACGTTGCTATCAGTACAAGCTGTGTAGTACGGCTGTCATAGGCTTAGGCCAAGCACCGCGCATGACGGTTGATGTTATACCTATACTATTAATAAAACACACTCACACAAATGCAAAACCTAGTTGAGCTTTAGTTCCTGACTGTACTAACCTGCTATGCGTGAAGCTACCTTATTTTGAAAAATATATTGAAATATGGCAATTACAAGTGTACTTGTATTTCATAAATAAATGTTGCTTTAGGAATTAGATTAGTGTGTGATCATATGAATTTACCAATTTAATTCATAATTATATAAAATTATTCATATATAGTGTATAATGTATTCTTACATTGCATATTTCCTTTTCTTCATCAGCTTTTAAACGACAATTGGCATAATTATCGCATCTCAATGCCAAGTCTATACAAGTATTGTCTTCACAGTCAAACTCTTCTGTTGTACATTTGTCAGCTTTAAACATAAAGGTTATTCAAGGTTATTTATTAGGAGTTTAAAATTATTAAAAAAATATATATTTATTATTCAAGCTGTTGCTTCGCAATTTGACAGCATTGAACTGTTAACGTGATGGTCGTGGGTACGATTCAATACAATCATTGTATATAAATTATTTGTATTCCTCCACTCTGGTTGAAAAGGCTCGATCGTTTATTTTTTAACTATTTTGTGATTATATTCAAGCAAATTACTTTGTATGACTCAATCAGAAAATAAACTTAGTAATATAACAATCCATTATCCAACGTGAATATAACTAGATGGCGCTGTTGTCTACCGCATGTACTCTGGCTACTTCTAAAAGATTCATTTTACATCTGACAGTCGGACTGAGCGGACATGGCCGTAGTGTGTAACGAGCTAGTTGATACTACAGTATTGATATAGAATGATTTATTGTATTTGTATACATTATAATTGTGAGTTCAATTTCTAATCAGACATATATTTATATTTTGTGGATTCAGTCTCACAAGGATTAGGTCCTAGCACATATATCTAGATTTGGTCTGGAAGTAAAGAAGGGATCTCTTAATACTAGTTTCTTTACTAAAAACGAGACAAAAAATACCAATGTCACTATTTACTTTCTTTGCTCGGATCCAAAGCTCTATAAGCTGTGAAGTTCGCAGATATGGTCGGTGTGACCGTCGCGTACAGACGAACATACATTATGTAGCTTTTGTTATCGGGATCGTTGGGATCATTGTTAGTAGTCACTGGATTCGCCACAGAGCCACAGTAGAATGCTAATCTGAAACAAAATATTTATATATAGAAAAGAAATTTAGAATTACAGTTACCAAAGGTGTGACTCCCGTTGCAAGCTATTTTTATTATCCTGTTTCCACTTATTTTATAAAATAAGGGAGTGTGAAGGGCATGGTTTTTTTAAAGGTCTGGTGGAAGTAATTGAGTGACTCACAGACAACGCACAATTGGAACTACGCGGCGTAGAAGGTTGAAATTTGATTATATGCCAAGCAACATAGATTACTTGGGGAGTGTAAGGGAGCACTGAGAGAGAAATTCTTGAGATTCCTACATGAATATGAAAAAAACAGGATATCAGGATATTAATATGCTCCTTTCTAAGGGCAACATTACAAAGAATAGAATCGGTATTTTTTTCTGGTTTTCTTCCACGATCATTTTTAATAAGCATTAATATAAGTACATACTACTACGATTAATTAGTGGCTCTAGTAAAATTTATTTCAACAAACTACAAAGTAGGTCACTTCCGTAGGAGGGTACATACCTCGCATCATACTCCAGCTTGTTTCCAAACACCTGTATAAAGTTCTCTTCGCACTCGTTGGGCTTCGCGAGCGTATAATGTGTGAAGTTAAGATAGATCTGAAATAATATAACATCTAAAAAAATATTTTTTTTTATAAAAAATACTTTTTGAAACAAATATTTTTTGAAATAGTCTGTTGTAAGCTATCCAAGCGCTGTGCCCACTAAAACAATTTTCCAATTTGTCAGATATTGCGTGTTGAGTGACGGTACTCAACGCTGCATTTTGTCATGTTACTAGAACAAGGAAATGAAAATTAAATCAGCTTCATGCTGTATCCCGTATACAGCAGGGTAGGTAGAGGGAACATAGTTCTGGAAACATTTTCATTTTCATCGTTTTGAGTGGCGGAACTCAACATCAACTCGTTGCCTCGACATCAGAGCGAAGAAATGGAATTATATATAAATTTAAATAAATATCTTATTTCCTCAAGTGGAGATCGAACCCACAACCAGTTAGGTTTGCAGAGAAATATTTTTTCAAATTTTAACTAAGAAAATTGTACTCACCTTATTATTAACATCAACTTCGATTTTCCAAAGCATATCTATAGTGCTACCAGTTTTGCATCCTTCGGGAATTGAATCTGTATCTATAAGACCATGAGATTCACCTATAAATTCTTTGTAACAGGCGTCTGGTATCTTATCTGTAAACAAATACTCAGATATAATAAAATTGTAACTGATCGCTGTTTGTACATGGAAGGTATATGAGAAATTCTATTATTTCATTGAATATATATATATAATTTATCATTGAATATATAATACAAACAAAAACAATGATTTTTAATTTTTTGACTGTCTGTGCATTTGTTTAAGCTAATCTCAGATTCAGTTTAACCGATTTAAGTGCAATATTCACTATTGCATTCAGACAATCTTTCCTTAACATTTAGTGTTTGCTTCATAAATAAAAAAAAGTTATATTAATATATATAAATTATTTAGCTTGCCAAATGTTTTACAAACTTGGTTAAAATTTTATTTCTTAATGTGTGAAATGATAATGTTATTAGAACGCGAAAGTAATTCAGATTAATAGATAGATAATTGTGTGGTTCTAGTAGGCAAAACCGCGAGCACGTCGCTAACTTATAACTAAATAAAAATAATTGATGAAATTTCCAAGGTATAACGAACATTTTAAATTTTGTCAATTGTTATTATTATATTTAAAACTTCCATTACTGACTCATAAACAATTCATAGCCGGATTTACGCAGCGCGGCACTAATAGAGGATTTGATAACGAATAATCTGAATTTGACATTTTACGGGAACGAGAGAAAGGAGAATCTAAGGTTTAACCTTTTTCTATTTGTTATCTACTCAAACGAAGTTATGGGTTACGATTACGACTACTTTAATTTCAAGATAAATATAAACATAAAATTTCCAAAAATTAAATGTGAACGTGACTACATAATATGACCCACTTCATTCATAAAAAGTTTAAGTATCTCTTTGCATTTAGTCGTACAGGTTTTTTTTTTAATTTAAAATAAATACAAAATTTTATTTATACGTGCGATTTACATCAGTGAGATGCAGTTTCACGCCTTTTAAATATAACAGAGTATGCAGAGGGAACATAGTGTTAAGACACTCAATTCCACAATTTCCCCAAAATTTTTGACAAATTGCATGCTAGTGGTAGTAAATCAACGCCTCGCTTTGTCCACAAGAGCGCGGATATTAAAATAATTTAAATATATTCATTCCCTTTGGATTGTTACATCCCAAAAAATTTATAATTATGGAAAGTTTACCAATTTTCTATAATATATAAAATTTATTTACAATTAAATAATTTTTACTCACAACTTCTACTGGTTTGTATGAATTTATAATTTATTTGGAAGCCCTCATACTCGATAGTGTCATCCGAATGAAATTTCAGCCAAACGTAGGGGCCAGATGTCGTGATTTGTCGAGGGAACGCTTCGCCACATACTTTACCCAATAACTTCGCGTAACCTCGAGAACCATCTCTGATCTGTTGACAAATTTTATATTAGCTTCACGCTGTATCCTGTATATAAAAAATTAGGCAGACGGAACCTAGTATTAAAACACTTCATTCCCCATACAATTTTAGAGATATATAGCGTGTTGAGTGGCGAAATGTAACGCCGCGCTTTGTTGTTGATAAATGACTTTTAGGATTCAGTCAACTAGGTTATTTTACCTAGCGAAAGTAAAACTCTTAAAAAAAGGCAGCAGATAATTTGTATTACTTTAAATTATATAATGCAAGTAATGAAAAAAAAAATCCTCCTATTGTAGACATAAAATATGAAAGAAGAATATTTAAATTATTTTACTTTCATAATATTATGTACCTAAATTATTATTTATATACATAGATCAGTCAGCAACATAGAATCAAGGCATTTCATAATCCATTTTCATCTCGAATTAGAGATATTGGCGGTTGAGTAACTGAACTTAACAACAAATACTAAAAAAGAAAAGGTACCATGTTACAAATATTTTACAGAAAACTACCTAGAGGACTTTACTTACTTCTAAGTAATCATAGCTGCATTGGGGGTGATATTCGACGTGGAATCTATCTACAAATGTCAGTTCTATCACCGTTCCTTCACTGCCTGTAAAGAAACAATAATGATAAATGTTTTGTGCTTAATATTATCATACCTAATATTGCTCCTTATCTTGCTTTAACAATTGTATACAATACGGTACTTTCCTGAAATAATGAAATATAGCAAAATAGTGTCGCTTTACAAAAGAGGAGATAGCTGTGACCTTGGAAACTATAAACCGATCTCTGTTTTGCCGTCTTTCAGCAAAATACTTAACCTGCTCACAATTTCCTTAAATATTAACATTTGTTTCTATAGTAAGCAATATGGTTTCACTAAAGGCAAGTCTACTACAGATGCGGGGGCTGCACTCCTAATGCGCATTTATGGCGCAGGAGTAGTCACAAAATGCCATTGGAATGTTTTATGATTTATCCAAAACCTTCAATTGTGTAAACCATAAAATTCTGTTGCTAAAATTATATTATTATGGTATACAGGATACAACCCCTGATCCTTATATCTAAACCAAAGATTCCAGAAGGTTAATAGAAATCATTCAAAATCATCTTCATGTCCTCTGAGGATGGGCGTTCCATAAATATATATTATTGATCCCCTTTTATATCTTTTATATTTCTTTATATTAACGATCTGTTTTTTATGTGAAGAATCTACATATATAACATTGTCCTTTTGCGGATAAACTCAGCTCTGCCACGTTCGCAATTATAACAGTAAGACAAGTGACGGACGTTGAAACTACCTAGTCAGGCAGTAGACTAGTCAGTCTACTGCAGCTATTTTCATAGTATTTTATCTTATGGAATACTGCTGATAATGCTGCACATATAAATTCAATATTTATTCTACAAAAAGAGCCGTTGGATCTATTTATAACCTAAGAGCTCGAGATTCAGATATTATTACAGTTGCTTTACGCACTTCGCTACCTCCAGCCCAACTTTCAGAATATTGCGTGTTGAGTAAATTACATTGTTAACGCATAAAGGAAATTCAAAAGAAAAAAAAATTGAGTTGAAATTGTGCCCTACGACGAATCAAAATATAAGAAATTGATAACTCACCTGTTATGACTGTAACACAATCCATCTTGCTATAATAATAGTTACTTTTGCTACCGCCTTCATGAGGATGCTGTATATACGACTTCAGTGGACTATAGTTAAATTCAGAGCAACTTGGATCACTCTCACCTTCCCTCTTCACTCGCTGCTTAGTTTTAGGTAAAAAATTTACAAAACCACTATGTCTTATCTTATTTGTATGATCTACATATTTATGTATATTTAAATTTTTTTCAAAAACATTATTATTATTATCATCATTGTAAATTTCATCAAATTTTCTGACTTCATCAGATCTACGTTCTATGTAGCTGCTAGTTTCATATTTAATTGTTGTATCTATTCTAGGGTTATATACATTGGTCCTGGATTCCATTACATCAGTTTGGAGCTTGTTTTGTTCCATTGTGCGCATGCGTTTAAGCCATTTATGATCAGCTACTTGTTCTGACGTGACACCAAATATGGAGTAAACTGTAACAAAAATAAAAATTGTCATTTTATAAATCCTACATTAATAAGTTCATAAATGTGTTCTGTATAGGATATAAAAGAAATATAAATTATGATTTTTGTTAAGGTAAATTATTTACCCGTAAATTAGTTTGTGCTTACTGTAAATTTATAAATTTATATATAATCCATACGAATTTCGAAAAATGCTATTATCCTACACTCATCAATACAAGGAACCTACATGCCAAACTTTAGCTTTCTGCACCAGTAATTTTGGCCGCGTCTTTTGTAATATTCACCTATTAAAAATGATGGTACTTTATTGAAATAAATGTTATTTATCAAATTCAAACTAAGCTTTAATAATCTATCGTGAACTTGCGTTCCAGTACTTTAACCCAACTAAGCTAATATTCAAATTTCGATAAAACTTCTATAAGCTGTTACTACTTTTATTATTTGCATATTGTCTGTCCATATACTTAAGGTCAGTACAGCCAGTACTGTCTTTAAGATGCATCAATTTCTAGTAACCGATATAAGAATCATAAAATCTAAGATATACTTAAATGCTGTAATGTCATTATTCATTTAAATCAGTGGTTCCCAACCGGTGGTCCGTGGACCACCAGTGGTCCGCAGAAGCCTAAAAGTGGTCCGCGAACAATTTTAATTTTATGACTGAGAATGGTGAGGAGGAGGAGGAGGAGGAATATACCTACATGCATAGTGGTCCCTGCTACCAAGAATGATATAAAAGTGGTCCTTGATCAAGAAAAGGTTGGGAACCCCTGATTTAATTAAATAACATTCCAATATTTTTATTATTTTTAAAAGTAAGTTTTTCCACCTTTACACTTTACCCCTTATAGGGGGGTAAATAGAAAGAAGCTCTTATCAATATACTTCGTTCTCATCTCTTCGCACAAGCTCGAGATATTGCTTGTAAGAAAACAATAACGCTCGATGGCATTGCTAAATTCCACTTTAGACTGATTTTTTTTTCAGCTACCCCGTTTCCCTGTGGCAAATAGCCTGAATATGGGACATTGCGCGTTGAGCGGCGGAACTCAACGCCACAATTTGTTTTAGCGTGAAAGGTAAATTTTGCTTTTAAAAAAAATATTAAAAACTATTATGTAACAATCTGTACTTTTGTATAGGAAACAAGTCATCAGAATTGATGATACTTGTGAAATTATGCCGAAAGTAAAATGTTCCCCAATTGCTACGTATAATTGGCCAAATATTTCTTTGTTAAGATTCTGTTAACAGGTTGCATTGTTTTGTGAAGGCTCTCACTTTGACTCGCTTTGTTTTAAGTGGATTTTACCTGTAACTTTAGAGAGCTTATAGTTGTGAACTATGGAAGCTTTATTGAGTTTTAATATTTTATCCGAGGCCGTCATGGCGCAGGGGAACATTATTTGGAAACGTAAACGCAAGGATTGTGGGTTCAATTCCCTTTCGGGGAAATGAGATATTTAATATTTTCATTTCTTTACTCTGGAAACGAAGCAAAGCGCGGTGTTGAGTCCCGCCACTCAACACGCAATGCCTCGAGAATTCGGCCCGGCTCCAGTAAAACTAATCGTGGCGGAAAGTGGGGAACGCCTTGATGCTAGAGCGAAGAAATGAAAATATTAATAAATAACAATTCATTCTCTCGAGTGGGGATCGAAACCACAGCCGTCGCGTATCAATAATGGGTTACTTCCTTATTGTAATTTTGATAATTTGACTATGAATAATAGACAAATAAATATTTCTCAATTAGAACTAGTATCTACTGATATCACCGAGCTTAATATTATTTTTTCATTGTGTAACGCAGTGAGCACAGTGCCACTTAATATATCAAATATTAATATAATAAAAAAAATCTGATTTTCACTGTATCCAGTACACAGCAGGGTAGGCAGAGGGAACTTAGTGTCAAGACACTCCGCTACCCACTGAATTCTCAAGGCATTGTGTGTAGAGAGGCGGAACTCAACGCCGCGCGTTTGCCTCTATATCAGAGATCTTAATAGAGTGACCTTAATAGTTTTTGTATAACAGCTATAACATACAAAAAGGCAGGCAAATGAAGGAATCTATAAAAGTTCCGTTTCCGTTATTTGCCATTCACCTACGGAACCCAAAAAACGACACACAACAGCAATAAACTCTGACCAACTTTTTGACGCAACCAACTTTGACCTTGAAAATAATAAATGATGTACATAATAAATTACACCAGATATAATGTCGAGATGTGACAAAAGAATTTGTCACTATAACAAAATGAAAAGAAGAGGTTTTCCACAGAATAGAAAACAGATTTTTTCAAATGTATTTTTTTCCATTACTCAAGCTTAGTGGCTTAAAAATATTAAAAATAAAAATATTAATTTGTGTTGGTGAAGCCCTTTTTTAAATATAATAATGCCTGTAGAGTTCTTTTCGTTCGACCACGGAGGCGCACCCGCAGGCAAAAGTTTATGTGTTTGCTTAAAATTATATTATTTTCGTATAAAGACCGTAAACTGAGATAGTTGTGAGTTGGATTCCCACTCGGGGGATTAAAATATTTAATATGCGTGATCCAGCGTGAAGGTAGAAAAAAACCTCACTTATTTTTTGGGTAAATAACATGAATGCCTCGTGACATTAATAATTTATTTATCAAATAATTTTAAAGGAAAAATTCTTAGTGGAAAATTTGGAGGGTGCGTGACTAAACGCGATTCTATATACATTTATATTGTTATGGAACAGCGTCCGAAAACACGACGGCGGTGGTTAGTTCGGTATACACTCGGGAAAATTATTTATTTAAAATTTCCTTTTATATAGTATGAAAATGTGCGGTTTCGAGTGCCGCCAGTCAACTCGCAAGATCTTGAATACGTTTGGAAACAGAATAACGGAGTGTCTTGACACTAGGTTTAACCTCAATTATTATATGGATAAATAACATGAGTGTCGCGTGACATTAATAATCATTTACCAAATAATATTGAAGAAAAAAATCCTAGTAGCAAATTTGGAAGGTGCGTGACTAAATGCGATTCTTATCTATGGTATATTGTACATACATATTTCAATTACAAAATAAAACAAATGGAACACAGCGTCCGTAAACATGATGGTGGTTAGTTCGGTTCACACGCACAGAAATAGTTTATTTTAATTTCACCCCTCTATTAAATGGCGGCGTTCAATTCCGCCAGTCGCCGCCGCCATATAAAAATGTCTTGGTACTAGGTTATTTCTGTCTATTTTACCATGTACGGTACACGGCATGAAAAGCACAGAAAATTATGGTCAAAAAATAAAAGAAATTCTTAAAAGTTTATATAGACAATTTTTGAAATCTCAAATTCACTCAATTTGGCACTTTATATAAAAATAATTTACATAGTATTAAAGTTAAAACATTTTAATTGCGTTCACTTAGTGTGGCTGACGTCAAAGAATCTCTACAGGTACGCTTCAAGTCACTGTACGAAACGCAAGGCTGACTCCTAGAAGGATGAGTTACATTGAAATGTGGTAGAAAGTAAAAATAAATGTAACGTTACGTAAGGATATGTTAAGCTATTTGCTTTTTTATTATTTTTTATTCAGAAAGAGGGCAGTCGTGGCGCACGCGACTGGTTGTGGGTTCGATCCCCACTCGAGGAGATGAAATATTTACTTAAATTTATATTTTCATTTCTTCGCTCTGGTGTCGAGGTTAAGCGCGGCGTTGAGCTCTGCCACTCAACACGCAATGCCTCCAGAATTCGGCAGAAAGTGGGGAACGGAGTGTCTTAACACTAGATTCCCTCTGCCTACCCTGCTGTGTACAGCGTGAAGCTAATTTAATTTTTTTATTTTTTTTTATCTTCATGCACTCCGTTAACACGCATCAGGATTTTTCTCTCCCGCTCACTAACACAGACCGATATCACCGAGTGTTAAGACACTTTGAACATTGGAAACATTGCATGTTGGGAACATTATGATAGTATCCTGAATTCCTAATCCGCTGCGGCTATACTTCTCTAGTATATACATAAAACGAAGGTATGATTGGTGATGGTGGCTATTTGCTTTTTACCATATAAAAAATAGCATAATATTTTTTAAATTTTTATTTCTGCACTGTTGTGAACAGCGTTGAGTTCCACCACTCAACATACAATGTCTGAAAAATAAGGCAGTGCGTGGAGTACAAAGTGTTTTAACACTATATCCCCATTCAAATGTGCGGGAAAAGGCTTGAAACGACTTTTGAACCATCAATTCAATAGAATTTGAAACTAAATCCTATAAAGTCTTAAAGAACTTGTAATTTAAGTAATATCCTTGCCAATTCTTACCCCCTAGTACCCATGTCACAAATTGCTCAGCGCTCGCGGCGAGGCGTGCGATGAATAAATTAACAGAGTGACTGCTTAATTTTCTTAGAAGATATCTATCTATTGCTTATACGTAGTATATGAGTGGCGCAGCGGCACAGCGTCTGATTGTAAACGCAACTGTTGTTGGTTCGATTCCTGTTCAAGAGAATTAAAAATTTCATTTTTTTGTCCTGGTAACAAGACAAAGCACGGCGTTAGGTTCCACCACTTAATACACAATGTCTCAAAAATTTGGTGGAAAGTGAGCGACTTAACTCTACGTTCCCTTTGCGTACCCTGTTATACGTGGGATACAGCGTTAAGTTAAAAAATGTATATTAGAGCATCGAGGTTTAGTTAGACGGTCTGATGGTAGTAGGTTCGAAGTTTGCTTAAATATAGTTCTTTAACTATAAGATAAGACAAGAAAATGGAAAAACAAAAAAATTATCTATTTCAGTTATTTAATAGTTAGCTTTATACTATAAAGTATATAATAGTTAAGTTTGCATTATATTACTTAGATATGGAGGTCTTTGTCGCTCAGTGGAATAGGGTATGACTGTAAGTGCGGTGGTTGCTATTTGATTTCCTTGCTCGGGTAGGAGACAAAGAACGGCGTTTAATTCCACCTCTTATCATCCAAAGTCTTGAGTTAAGACGGAAAGTGGAGAGCAGAGTGCTATATACTCTAGATTCTCTCTGCCATGATATACGAGTTGAGGCGTGAAGCTGAGAAAAAAAAAAACATTACAGAATTTTTTTTCCCAGCATCGGATTGAACCCACGATAATCGCATTAAGTCAAGCATATCCTAATTGCGTAGCGGCGTATAATGTCTTACGTAAATCAGATTGTAATCTCGAAACGCTTTAGAAACAGACGTTTTTAATAGCAAAAGAAAATTAAATGTTACTCTGCTCTTTTTCTCTTATCAATCAAAGTAAAATCTCTCATTTATCTTCGGAAAGGCGTTGAGGTGCGGTGGAAATGAATTTGGTAACATAGACGTGAGTGTTACAGATACAAATCTTTGTATTTTTTTTTAGTTTAACGCTATGTCTCGCATATAGCAGGGTACGCAGTAAGAACCTATTGCTTAGACATTTTTCTTTCGAATTCGAGCCATGGCGGAACTTAACGCTGTACTTTTGTCTACCAAAATGTAAAAATGGATATAAATATTTTCTCCTAGTAGGGATAGAACTCACAATCATGGTCTTTGCAGTGATATTTAGTGTCAGAACACTGTTTTCTCTCTTAGCTTTACTAAAGCTGGGTATTCATTTATTTCACTTATCCGAGTGGTAATCGAACCCTTACACTTGTTGTACTAGATTGTGACTTTTATAAGCGTTTCACTATTTTGGCCTTTTAAATCGTTGTCTACCCGTTACATATGCAACGATAAATCGTAACGATTTCAAACGATTTCAAACGATTTCGATATCGAATGTGATACATGTCGCCTACAAGTGATGCGACTGCGATATAAGGCCGGTTAAATAATATGCTGAATGCTATGAACACGATGTTTGTGCGTTCGAACCCCACTCAAGGAAGTAATTATATTTAAATTATTAATTTCTCCACAATAGGCAGCGCGGCGTTGAGTGCCATGCGATGTCTCGAAAATTGTGTGAAAAATTTCCCTCTGCTTATCTTGCTATACAAAAAAAAGTGCCATTAAATATTGCTCAAACGTAAATCAAACCCACGTCCTTCGCTCACTGAACAAACACAAGTTACCTATCCCACTATATTTCCCTTGCACAATGATTCTCAATATAACGTCGTATCCTACAAGGTACTAGGTAGAGTAAATTATTGAGGCTTCCTAACGTTTCTAGCTGGTCAGAGCCAAATACGATAATCTTCATTTTTCCAATATCATAGACACGTATTTATTAGTTATAGCTGTACGTAACGTAAAAACAACATGGTTTATGTGCTTTTGTATGGATATTTAAAACCTTAGTAGCGAATAAGCAAATATAGAGTTAATTTCACAGTATTAAAATTAATAACTTTTGTTAAAACAAGCTCAGAACAAGAAGTCGTGGTGCAGTGTAACGGCATCTAGTTATAATCACGACATTTGTGGGTTCGAATCAAATTCGGAAGAATAAATTATTTTCATTTCATTGGTCTGGTAACAATATAAAATGAGACGATGAGTTTTGCCACTCAACATGCAATGTTTAAAAAATTTGTTGGAAAGTGAGGAACGGGGTGTTTTATCAATGTTTTCTCTGCCTATCCTGCTATACGCGAAATACAGATACAAGATATTTGTTATTTTTTAAGGGTGCCGTACCTCAAAACGTAAAACCGGACCGATTATAGGATTACTTTGTCGTTCATCTACTAAATATTTTTTATATCAATACTGATACCGAATTCTTGAGACATTGGGTTTTGAGTGGCGGAACTCAACACCACACTTTTCCTCACTACCGAGAGCAAGCAAATAAAAGTATTAAATATTTAATTCCCTCGAATGGTAATCGAAACCACAATCTGTCACGTTGACAGTCGCACGTTTGTCCCCCTGCGCTACGACTGGCCTCAGTTATTAAGTTAAACAACTTTTAGTTATTTCCACTTAACCAAGCGGGCAAAACTGCAGGTAAAAGCTAAGAAAAAGATAACTTACACCAGAAAAAACAAGTAAATACTCCAGTATAAATAAACGAGGCATCGTATTCTATTATTTTGATCGTAAAGCTCTCACGCCTTCTAATAACTATGAACATTTCTGTGATATATACTTATATAAGCTTTTCTCTCAAGAAAACTTAGATACAACGTGAAATATACTTTTATTTTATCATATATGCTTATAAGATACAGTAGAACGTCTTATTTACACGCGATGGTTGGGATTTGGATCTCTATTCGTGGATTTTTCTTATTAGTTTCGTTTCCTTAGTTGGGAAGACATAGTGCGGTGTTGGGTTCTGTAATCTACGGAAGTGGTGTGGAGTGTGTGTGGGGGAAATGTCTCAACACTTTATTTTATACACAAAACCACAAACAAATACAAAAATCTAAAATGATGCATTAAAGAGTTTATATGGTCTTTTAGCTTTACACATAGTAGGTACCCTTACTATTAAGACACTCCGTTCCTTTTAAAATATTTCCGTTGTCCAATGGAATTAAGCAATCTTGTAGTTAAGCAAAGCGATTTGCCCAAATTGAAAAACTATGTATATTTATTCCATCGATTCACTATAAGCGCGATGGTTGTGTGTTCAATCTCTTATAATTATCCAAAAATATGTTGGTTTCTTCGTTTCAGTAAGACAACCTGTGGAGTTGAGTTACGCCATCACGCGATGTTACCCAATGTCTATGCGGAAAGTGGACAGCGAACGGGTTGTCCTAACATTCAAGTTCTAGTTCTGTCTTCAAATTATTGCGTAGTAGAAATTAGAGGGGATCACATTTTGCATTACAAAACTTTTTTTAACTAAGCATAATTATTTCACTGGCCACCGCGAATTTCTTCTGTCTACTGAAAGTTATTTATATTAAAAATATACTTTCAGAAAATTAGTCAGATTTAAAAAAATGCTTGTAGAAAATATATTACCACAAAAAGACAATTAAACGTGGCGGAATGTGGATATTCCGTGGTGATTTTTCAAAACTGTTAACGTCGGTATTAAACGTAGCGTTTGGTCGCAATGAATACATCAGCGCGGCCGGGCTGAGCCCCATGGGAGGTGTTACATCTCACTAGTGGTGAAAAGTGTCGATATGGACTAAAAAAATAGTTTTTTAAGAAAAAAAAATAAATGTCAAAGATCGTCGTGTCACAGCATCAATATGTTTGACTGTAAAAGGTACGGTTGTAGAGTCGGATCTAAAACAAGGGGAAATGCATTATTTTCATATTTGGTAACAAGACAAAGTTCACCACGCCACGTCTCAAAAAATGAACGTTAATTGAAGAACTTGGATTTAGAAGAATTGGAAAACTAAAAGTCACCATATATTTTTCAAATCAAGGATGGATAGCTTAAAGCAGCAGTTAATTTCCCTTTCATATTTTCTTAGAACTGCCTTCCGTGCTTGATGTTCCCCACTTTCCGAAAAAAAAGTGTCTTAATGAGAACAGAGTGTCTTAACGCTATATTCCCAAGTTCCCTCTGTTGTGTTCGGGATAAAGCGTTAAGCTAAAAAGAAGACAAAATAGTGCTACCACTCAGCCCACTATACTGTGCGGAATCTGGAAAACGAAGTAAATATCGCAAAATATATATCCCTTCTTATCCTACAATTGCAATCAGCACAAAAAAAAGAACAAGATTTCTACACCTAGTCCCGAAGTTAGTGACCTGATTAAAATTGTAATAATATCGATATTCAAAATCACCTCACATTTAACTGCAAATGGTGAAAATTACTGATTAAGCCTGTGAAGCTGCAGCCTTCTAATTTTTCAAAATTTAAAATTTTAATAACCTTTTCAGCGAAGCAATGAATATATAAGTAACGCGGCAACTTCTGGGACCGATTGACGAGACTCATCTAGTAATGGAGCTTTTGAATCAAAAATGGCTTGTAATGTATATTTTTATTTCATGTAAACTATACTTATATATGTAAAACTCTTCCCGTTACTGAGTAACTGACAGACACTATCAGATGCAGAAACGAAACTACTAGATATTAAATTTAGTATGTTACTAGATAAGGGAGTGTGAGAGAGAACTAAAATCTAAGAATTTTTCGAAATCCCATGGGCGTTCCCATATAGATAAAAACAGGATTTTCCATTTTACATCTTCAAGTCCACGCAAAGAAATTTACTGGTGACGACTAGTTTGGTATATTTTTATTATTTTCACACCCATTCTTCAAGTATGGACAGATACAAGGTAGTGACCGCTTTTGGCTATTCAGAAACACTGAAAATGAACATGGAGGTCCCAAGAAGAGAGCAAAAATTACTAAAAAATCCTGCGAAAATTGCACAAGGTACGACACCTATGAACCAATTCTTGTCTTTGATGGCGGCACTGGTAGAATTATTAGCTTGGAGAGGAGGAAGGAGAAAGAAGGTAATCGTTATTACACGTATAACCCTGGGTCAACAAGTCGCAGGCACTGCTGAGCTCATAGCAGTTTCCAACAGGCTGAGGAACTCCTCACTCTACAGCACGGTGGACACTGCACACCCATATGGCACGGTAAATTGAATGCTCAGTTTTTTTCCTAATAAAATTAGAAATAATATGATAACGATCATAAAGAATACGCAAAAAACATTGCAGTCGGCAACTATATTCCATATAAAACACATTTATTTTTCTTGGAATTTAAAGTAGGATAAAACTAACAGCTAGGTCACATTTCGCATGTAAATTCTAAGATCGACACACTCCGTGCCTACAGCAACGATGAATAAATTAGCTGCCCTAGGCTAAGTCCCAAGGGATAGGTCTCATCCACGTTCTATCGTGGGGTTCTTTGAATCAGACCTTTGAAGAAATTGTCTTTCCTTGCACTCTATGAGTACATACTTTTCACTTGTGTCTTCAGTTTAAAAATGAGTTTTTTTGCTTCACGCAAAGCAGTGTAGGCAGAATAATTCTAGTGTCAAGACACTCTGTTCTCTACTATTCGGCGGGTATGGTGATGCCATCACAGAGGGAAAATACACTGATTTCCACTCGTGGGCATGAATTATTTTATTAACTTCGCTCCAATAACAAAACATTGGTTTTAAAGTCAGACGCCATTTTTATCTTCATCATAAAGTCATTACAAAACTTAATTTTTGATGAGAAAATTTTTTAATATTTTTTTTTATAAAAATCTTAAAAATATAAGAAAACTTCAAGTTAAAAAGCAAAATGTTTTAATCCAAGTTAATTTCCGATTCACAAGGGAAAAAAATACCTTCTACCATAAAATACTATAGAGCCTAGCAACCGATCGAGTCGTTTTTTATTTTTTTCATCACCACTTTCAATTTAGACCGGGAACAGCCATTATATTATTTATCCAGTAGAACTGGACAATAAAACAAACAAATCTGAGATTTTAAAATTAAAAGTTTTATTTAACATATTTTTAAAACAATGGATGTGGGTTTAATTTACAGCAGGAATATTTATTAATAAAAACGTTAAGATATGCCTCAATAATTCGACGGAAGGTGGGCAAATGATGCGACATAATTGGGACGGAGTGTGTTAGTACTAGGTTCCCAGGTGTTGCCGTTCCCGCAAGCTGCAGGGAGTTTGCTCTATATCATGCGGGATATAGCGTGAAGCTAACAAAATAAGAAACACCATCTTAGCGGCAGCGTATGCGTGTAGACGCGATGGTTGTGTCGATTCCTACTCGGAGGAATGAGTAATTACCACTTTCTTCCTCTGGTACGTAGGGAAATTGCCACGATTTAAGATCGGCCACTCAACACGCAATGTCTCGATCAGGCGGACCAAAACACGGCGCTCTGCCCGTTACCAAAAAAAAAAAAATATTCCCTCGACTGGAAATCAAACCCACAACCGTTGTTTATAGTCAGACCCATGATAATATTAAAAGTATTATTTAAATATATTCATTTTATTAACTAGCAGTTCACATTTAAAACAGAGTAAAGCTTGTTATTTAAATTATGCATAATGTAAAAACGTTCCCTGCAAACTGTTTCAGTCTGAAAATCTAATTTCTGCTCGCTCTCTATTCTATTGATTTTACCATTTTCATGTTTAAAAGATATTATTGTTGAGATGCTATCTTGTTTTTATGGTAACAAGTTCAATAAACACATACGAGGTACGGAATCTGTACTAATATTAAAAAAGCAAAAGAATTTATTTGGTTGAACTGAACCGACTTGAAAAATTAAAACATTGTTGGATAGTCTATTGATCGAGGAAGGCTATAAAATATTTAACATCACGTATTTATTTTTAATGTAATTCACTGTATCTAAAATTACAGTTAATTCGGGACTCAGAATGCTGTTTTTTTTTTATTTAACTCCCGCATATAATAACTAAGGCGGCGTAAACTTAGAAACGCAGTGTTAAGACACTCCGTTCTCCACGGGCTTTATTTCGTTACCAGAGTGAAGAATAAAGATGTTAAATGTTTCACTCCCCTGAATGGGAATCAAACCAACAACCGTCGCGTTGACAGTTGCACACTTGTGCTCCTAGGCCACGACGGCACTGACGGCGTCTGATGGTAAATATGATGTTGATGTTACTGTATTCGATCCCCACTTGGAAATGAACAATTTTGCAATTCTTATTGGACTTCGCTTATGGTTATTTAATATCAAATGTTATTCAAGTCACGATTTATTCCAAAGTTAGTCAAAGGATCCATTGTCAAGACAGTCCGTTCTACGGTACTTGAACAAATTCAAGACAAAATATTTGTCGGAGCTCAACGCTACATTCAATCTTGCCAAAGCTGTGAGTAAAATTGAAAGCAAATCCTCAAAAGGGAATAAAATCCACGATCATCTTCTTTAATCAGCCTCTGCTTAACGCATCTTCCAAAACACATAAAAGCCATAAAATATAAGTCTGTTTGAATGAAAGTAAACACGTGGATATTTGAATACATATTTCTTCTATCGATGATAAAGGAATCTTATTTTTCCATATTTTCTTAGCTTGACGCTGTATCCCACATATAACATTTTAACCAGACGAAATATTTTAGTGTTAAAATATTTCGTCCAATTTTCTAAATATTGTATTGAGTGACTGCATTTAACGCCGCGCTTCATATTGCCCGAGCGAGGGGACGGGAAACAATTTATTACCCTAAGTGGGAATCGAACCTGCAACCTTTGCGGTTCCAGTCAGAAGCTGTCCTACTACGCCAATTCATTATCCAAAATGGGAAATCGAACTGCAATTCCTGCATTAAAAAAATATTTTTCCATACATATATAAAGAAAACATACAATCTTATGTAGAAACGGGACTGTTGACAAACAACCCCTTTATATTATAATATCTATAATATCAGCCATCTGCTCTGGCTGGATGCCAGTGCTTTTAATATACGCTTAGGATATAAATTTAATAAGCAATATGTGGGTCTCTGTTATGGTAATCAATCATTTATTGATTTTATTTAGATACACTACTTTTTTTATTCACGCTGTATCCTGCATATAGCAGGAATGACAGAGGGAACCTGGTTTTAAGACACTCTGTTATCCACTTTCACCCTGATTTTAAGATACAGTACGTTGAGCGCCACTCAACTAAACGCCGCAAAAAAACTAAATGGCTTTTGATTTATGGCTTAGTAAACATTTTAAATA
Source organism: Heliconius erato x Heliconius himera (assembly GCA_013421005.1). Classification (NCBI taxonomy): domain Eukaryota; kingdom Metazoa; phylum Arthropoda; class Insecta; order Lepidoptera; family Nymphalidae; genus Heliconius; species Heliconius erato x Heliconius himera. Next base: position 24,584 of record JAATLQ010038543.1, on the reverse strand, counting down.
GTTAAATCAGTAACTTCCCGCTGAATCCTACATACATCAAGGTAGGGGCACTGAATCTTGTGTTGAGACACTCCGTTCCTCATTTTTCACCGAATTCTGGAAGTATTGCGTGTTGAGTGACGGAACTCAACACCTTGACTTAACAATTATAATAAAAAAAATACTTGAAAATAATTAAAGAAGGCTTAGTGATCTTGAATTATATATAAATAATAAATCATACTCTATATGAACGTATAAAACAGAATCGCTATACAAATATTATCATACAGAAAATTCACTCTTTTCCCGTAGAATAGATCTTTCCAACCGAGTTGTAGACTTTGTATGTTAAATGGCGGAAAATTACTGCGTACTTTGTCTTTACATGTAATTTTAAAATAGCTGTTGCCCCCAAATCGGGATCGAACCCACAATCGTCGCGTTTTCAATATAACGCTAACACATGGCAGTTTAAGTAAAGGGAACCTGGAAACCCAGTGTTAAGACACGCCGCATTCTCAAGGCATTGCTATACTCAACGCTGCGCTCTGCTTCATTACCAGAAAGTAGAAATGAAAATATTAAATATTTAATTCCCCCGAACGGGAATCGAACCACGTAAACTTTAAGCTGTAATTCAACACAATAACAAAATAATAAATAATAAAATTCGTTATAAAATATATCTGTAGGTAGGTAGGTACCTTACCTTAATGTTTTTGCCGCGATGAGTCTCAAAAATACTCGACCCTTTCACGCACTCCTAACTCGAAATTAATTTCGTTACTTTGGTTGTGGATAAAAATTTATCATATATTATGGCGGCTCTGTTTTACATAAAACTTGAATAAATTTTTTAGTTAATATTCATAAGAGAAATATGTTTTTCGGTTAATATTTAATGTTGTTATTTTAATTTTATAAAAATATTTTTTGTTAGCTTCACGCTGTATCCTGCATATAGAAGAGTAGGCAGAGGGTAGCTAGTGTTAAGACACTCCGCTTCCCAGTTTCCACCTAATTTTCGAGTTCTTGTGTGTTGAGTGATCTCAACGCCGCGCCTTGTATTGTTACCAGAGTTAGGAAGTGAAAATAATTCATTCCGCTTTGTAAGAACCCATATACGTCGCGTTTATAGTCAGACGTTATGTCTCTGCGCCACGATGTTGTGAAATTAACTAAAAAATTGACAATTTGAAATAAAATAAAAATCTATCATTTAAACTTTTTTCCCGTGTTTGAGAACAAAACATATATAATCCTTAATTAAATGTAAAAAATTTAATTTTTGAAATTATTTAATTTGTTTTTCATAACGTTATAACACAAACAACGAAATGATTTTTGTTTGAAAAAAAAACTTTTAATTACTAAACTCCATTTGCCCAACAATCTCTAACAGAGTAATATTTTTTTTTTGTATTTTTGAGCTATTTCGATTAATAAAAGCACATTCAACTCCATATTATAAACCCCATACCAGAATTATTATCAAAATCTAACAACATTGAACGCGATGTAGTTAATACTCAGTAATTAAGCTGTCAATTATCGCTTGTTATATTCCGTTTCGATGCCTCGACATATTGCCTTCACGCCACATTAATAGTAATGGGAAACTGATGAAATCATTTTTTTTATTTTTGCACTCAGAGTCAGCAGAGAAAGCCTAGTGTCAAGACACTCCATTTTCCAAATTTTGATAGTTTTGGAATCATTGTGAACACATAATTATATAATTAGTATGAAATTTTACTGACAACCTCGCGGAGGTTGAGGATGAAGAAAGATGAAGGCGTCGTGGTGCAGCTTTGCAGTGGAGCAGCGTTTGACTATATGGCCACGACGGTACTGGATTCTATTTCCACTCAAAGAATTGAAATTTTCATTTCTTTGCATTAGTAAGAAGACAAAGAGAAGCGTTGAGTTTCGACAATCAACACGCAATGTCTCGTAAATTGTACATACGTGTTGAACAGAATATTTTGGCACTAGATTCTAACATACCGTACCTTGCTCTATACGCATATATACTACTGTAAAGCTAAAAAGAAGCTAGTGAACCAACATGGTTTCACACGCTTACGTACGCTTATAGTTATATTATATTATAGCCAAATTATACGGAGTGTCTTAACACTAGGTTTCCTCTGCCTACCCTGCTGTGCGGGATAGAGCGTGAAGCTGATTATTATACAAAATATTTACATAAATTGTAGCCTACTTATTATTCGTTGTATAGTTTTATAGTAAAAATGGAACAAACATCCATCCTCACAAACTTTCACATATATAATATTAGTAAGATATTTGGGAGTTATATTTATTTTGGTGATGGTTCGACACATAAATAGAGGAAAATTGAGTTTCAGATGTCTTTGTCCTTAATACTTGATTGTTTAATTAAGGAGACGCGAACAGAAACTAATTATGACACGTCAAAAGCCACAGGTAGCTTATGTTGACAGCCAACATCTACATTTATATAAATATACATATATAAAGCTACTCAATATGAATTCTATACCGATAACAATATTTGTCAAGACAGAATTTTTTTTTTCTTCTATATAATATATGCTTTATGATTTCTAATGTATATCAAAAGCAAGAGAGCAGCTATAATAAAACTGTGATCAATTTTTTTTACAGCTACACCCTGTGTTCCATTTCATTTCATAGTAGAAAAGGCAAAAAAACCGTATAGTCAACACTCTCTATTCATCGCGTACCTTTCAATTACCGATGCTTGTTGGGGCTGTGAAAAGAAAATAATTAATTCCCACGAGTGAGGATCGAACCCACCACCATCACGATTTTAATCAGACGTACTTAGACAATGTGTGAAGCAAAAAAAAATATCATTTACCACAAAACTAACGGGACTAAACTACTAACGTCAACGAATACCGTTAGTTGAGTTTTAATTTCTACAAATAAAATTTAAAACTAAAAATAAATTAAATCAGCATCACGCTGTATCCCGTACACAGCGGGATAGGCAGAGGGAACCTAGTGTTAAGACACTCCGTTCCTCACTTTCGGCCGAATTCTGGTGGCATTGCGTGTTGAGTGGCAGAACTCAAAGCCGCGGTTAACCTCGACACCAGAGCGAAGAAAATGGAAATATAAATTTAAATAAATATTTCATCTCCTCGAGTGGGGATCGAACCCATAACCAGTCGGTTTTACAGTCACACGTCGTGCCGTTGCGCCACGAATGGCCTCACGAATAATGAATACGATTTTAGTCAATCAAACTGAGACATAGTAATTAACTGGTTTTGTTAGCCGACTGTTAAACGTCGAGTGGGAATGAAACCGTATTTAGTCAATTATATAGATATATATGTTATTTAGAGGCCAGTCGTGGTATAATTGTGGGTTCGATCCTCACACCAGGAAATTAAATATTTATTTAAATGTATATTTCCATTTCTTCCCTCTGGTGTTGAAGTAAAGCGCGCCGTTGAGTTTTGCTACTCATCACGCAATCCCTCCAAAATTCGGCAGAAAGTGGGGAGCGGAGTGTCTTAAAACTAGGTTCCCTCTGCCAACGCTGCTGTGTGCGGGATACAAAACGCAGCGTTCGGTTCCACCACTCAACACTCAAAAATCTGAGGAAAGTGGCAAACGGAAGTTTATTAATGGAAACGGAGTGTCTTAACACTAGGTTTCCAGGTTCTCTCTGTCTACCTATTATGTGCGAGATAACAGGGTAGATGCTAAAAAATAATATAGAGTGTATTTTTTTTAAATAAATTATTAAAATTTCATTTAATAAAACATATGCAAGCTGTATCAAAATGACAGTATATTCGTACATATTGTATGCGTATATTTATTAGTAGGAGTAACCTAAGACTTGGGTTTAGATAGTGTTTACATTTCATCTCGCTTGTGAATTCTAGGTCTTTGCTAGTTAGACGTTGCTTAGGAATATTTAGATACATTGCACTACATAAAATGTAATATAACGTACGTCCTATACGCGGTAGTCGTCGGTTCAATTTCCGTTCGGAGAATGATCATATAATATTATTTTAGCTCATATGTTTTTTTTTTTTAATTTTATCCACCTCCTTTTTTCCACCTTCTCGCTGCATCAAAATATAAATGTTATTTACAATATTTCTTTTCCTTAAATGTTATTTACGATTTTTCTTTTACGATATTTCTGTTTTGAGTGGGAATCGAACCAACAACCAGACGATTTTACTTTATTTTACTTTAGATTTTTGATTGATTGATTTTTGATTTTACTTTAGATTTTTAGTCACACTTTGTGCCTCTGCGCCACGACTCGCCTCAAAGTGTAAAATTCTTATTCTTAAATTCTCAAGTTGATCATAATCATATTCGACTATAATAATTATTTGACCCTAACGACGTTAAGGTAGGTGATTCAAACATCCGGACAGCCCAAAAGATTCGCTCGAGTATCGTTCGTTTCCTTCTAAGAATTGAAGAGTCATAGTTACTTTATCATAGATCCCTTTGTTAGAACCTAACCAAACGCACATCAAACTTTACCTTATCCTTGAAGAATATCCTTTAAAATAAAAAAGAATTATCGAAATCAGTTGGTGATATGATGGATATTCGTCCATTTGTCCCGCACATACTTAATGCAAATTTAAGACTTATAGAATTTTCTAATGGATAACATTGTCAGAATTGGACCAAATTTCAAATAAAAACAAATCATCAAAATGGACACAGTCGAAAGTTCTGATGTAACAAACATAAAAAAATACAGACGAATTGGGAAACTCCTCCTTTTACAGAAGTCGGTTAAAAAGTATTACAGTATTTTTGTTTTTAATTATAAGAGTATAGAAATACTATGAAGATTGCTATCTTGGGGGGCAGAAGTGACCTCATAAGTGATTAACTACCTCACAATCTGTTTAATGTTATTACATTATTATAACAAATGGCATTAAAACAAAATTTCAATAGTATGACATAATTTATATGCAAATTTAAAAAGCAAATGCATATTTCATAAATCCATTTTAAATATAATATTGAAACGCGCTTACAGTACAGTACGATCGACGAGTCGTGACCTGAAGTTGTGCAGATTTGATTTTACGATTTTTCTTAAAGTTTCAAAAAAATTAATTAAAACTATTATATACCATTTGATGTACATTGCTATTCTAAAATAAACTCTGAAAAATTATAAAGCCTATATCACTACTCAATTTAGACAAATTCAACGACACTTCATATGCAAACACGTTCCAGCCTTTTTGGCTAGATTAAGTTTCAAATAAATGGACATACATACACTCGAAGAACATTACCCTGATGCTAAAGCAGTCTGTACAAATATACATAAGACAGAGAAAAAAAAATACATTTTGGTAATATAGAGAAAAAATTAAGTAAATTAGGCAGAGAAAAAATAAAGTTTTGACAATATAGAGAATAAATTAAGTAAATTAGGCACAGAAAAAAATAAGTTTCGGCTGTGGCGCATTGACATTAACGTTTTACTGTAAACACGACGTTTGTGGGTTCGATTCCCATTTGGGGGAAAGAATTATTTAATATTTTCAATTCTTCGCCCTGGTAACAAAACAAAGCGCAGCGTTGAGATCCGCCACTCAACACACAATGCCTTGAAAACTTGTCTTAAAGTTGGGAACAGGGTGTCATAACACAAGGTTCCCTCTACCTACCCTGCTATGTGTGTGGGCACATTAATAATAAATAGAAACTAGGTAAATACAGAGTGAAGCTCTATTTACCTAGTTTCTATTTATTTTAGAAGGAATCAAGAGACTCACACAGTAATTAGTATTTTGTTTTATATGTCAATGTTTTCGCAACTTAGTCATATATTGCATAAAGAAAATGAACCACCGGAAAACGATCATTATCTCGAACAACTTTAGCTAAGGAGCCATTTCCTTATTTCTTATATTATTCAAACACCTTATGAAGAAGAAAAATAAGTTTGATATACTTTTTATGATTCTCTTTAGTTTTTTTTTGGTTATTTAAAATTTTGATTAGTAGTACAAAAGATAAGAACGTCGCTTTATATTTTTGTTATTTTTTTTAAGTTTTATACATACACCTGGATAAACAGAGGGCTGTTTATCCTACTGTTAAGACATTTTGTTGCTCGCTTAGCGCCCAATTTTCAAGACCATCACCTCTTTTTGCCAGAGCAAGGAAATGAAGATAATTAATTTCCCGGAGTGGAAGTCGATCCCGCGACCGTTCACAGACGTTGTGACACTGCCATCTGCTTTTTGTGTATTTTGGTCTATTTTCCATCATTTTCAACATCAAGAATAAATCTTCTAAATATTCAAAAAATATTAAAAGATAAAGCGAATATAAGCCGCCTCCGTATTAAGAATAAAATCAATGAATCGTAAGGAAATGCCGAATAGTACACAAAATTCTTTGTGATATCGATGATTGATGGCTTACGTCGTAAAAGTGTCATTATTAGAAATATAAATAAGAATACTAAAAATTTTGCTTCACATTCTACATAGCAAAGTATGTAGTGGGAATCTAGTGTCACTCCGTTCTCTATTTTCCGCATTGCGTGTTGAGTGGCGAAATTTAACGCCACGCTTAGTCTTGTTACCAGAGCAAGGATTTTAATATATTGGAAAATAAATTAAATAATTTATAATTTTTTATTTTTACTTCTTGCCTGGAGGAATTTTTAATTTTTTTTGTGGCTCTATTTTTAGTGACCACTCACACAAATGCAAAACTCAGCTAAAGTCAAAAAACTATTATAGAAATATGTTTATATACCATAAAAAATCTAAATTAAATCAGCTTCACGCTGTAATCCCCATGTACACTTGAGGGTAGACAGAGAGAATCCTAGTCTTAAGACACTCCGTTCTCCACTTTTCGCCGAATTTGGAGTGGAGATCGAACCCACAGCCAGTCGCGTCTGTGCCCCTGCGCCACAGCTGGCCTCATGTACCAGAAAACCAATCACCAAATACCATTATAGAATATATAATATTATATATTAATTCTACGTTTCATGCTAGATAGTAAATGTTTATTTATTGAATACCAAATAGCCTTCTGGCAAACAAATATAGTCCGTCAAACTCAACTGAACGTAGCTTTACATATTTGCATATATCTTAGTCAGTACATTTTCCTACATTTAGGATATACCCACAATATTATACATATATTGATGCCGTCGGATCTCGCATATAGCAAAGTATGCAGATAGAATCTAGTATCTACGCACCGCTCAATTTTTGAGTTGCGTAACTAAACGCCACGCTTATCTTATTAGAGCGGGGAAATCGAAATTTAAATATAATGACTGAGATCAGTGGTGGCGCAGAGGCACAAGCGAGCGACTATAAACGCTACAGATTGTAGATTCGATTCTCATTCGAATTCATTTCCTCAAATATAGAGTCCTAGATAAATTTAATCTACGGGAGAATTAAAAGTAAAGAAACTTTTTTTTCCAATAAGAATCAATCATCTTTAAAATATATATTTTTCTTGTTACTAGAACGGGGTAAAAGAAATAATTAATTTCCCTGAATGGATATCAAACTCACAGCCATCAAGTTAACAGTCAGGCGCTTTCCCGCTTCGACATGAAAGCCTCGATGGATAACATTTTTTATATATTTAACAGTTTTTTTTAAAGTGTTAATCCACATTTAGGAAAGAAAAATTCTTATTTAGAAAACGTATAAAAATTTTGAACGTAGCGAACCCGCGCCTCTTGGAAACCGACCAGGCGCTCGAACACTAAGCCATACGTTCTTACATGAGTGAGAACGTATGGCTTAGTGGTAATTTTTAATAGTCTAAATATGTAATTTGTATTTTTGGTGAAGACTAATTTAGCGGTGCGTCTTAAGACTAGGTTCCGTCTGCCCTCCCGGCTATATGCTACATAAAAAATTAAAAAAATAAACTTACCAAGTGCCAAAAACACTATGACCGCCGGCGATGTCATTAACCTGCCGGCCAGGGGGGCCGTCCGCCCGCATTCGCAACGACCTCATCAATCTCTCATGCAACCGACTACCACCGTGCCACGCTGCCACTGAACTTGTATGGTGTTTGACAACGAATATTGTATCAAATACTTCTTTTGTATGAAAGAAGCTAGTGGAAGCTCTTTATTTTTTGTTTTTTGTTATTAAAAGCTTGTTTTATATGTAAATTTCTGACGACTTTTTTTGTATCTGTAACAAATAAAAGAAACGCTATAATAATAGTAAGTAATAAAATAGAATAGTATAAAAATAATAAAATACTCGAGTAATATTGAAATACCGACTAGAGGTAAAGTGATTCATCACTTACATATATATATAAAAAATAATATAAATGATAAATTCTTGAGACATTTCTAAACTCACGACGACTTTGATTATTATCAATTGAGCTAGCATACCTTAAGTTCCGGAAATTTTTATTAAATATATAATGTACATACATGTGAATGAAATACAAATTTACAAGAAATATTATATAACAAGAACATCCAAGTTACCTCAACAGTGACCGTCAAGTAAATATTACGTTCAGCACACAATCATTAAGTGTTATGCTGAACTGAGTGCATGCGTGTTATGTTGGTACAATGTTTTTATTTCAGAATCACGCTTAATCCCGTAAATACTCCTCTCTCTTTACTTTCTACCTGAATAATAGTAATATTGCATATGGCGTGGCGTAACTGAACGCCGTGTTTCAGTTTGTGACTCACAAATTCATTGATAGAATATTATAGGTATATTTCAAACTTTCTAATCGTTATTTACTAACTCGGGATAAGAAATACTAAATAGGGATTAAGATAAATTAACAAGTTTAAAAGTTTATTACAAAATTATGTTCTTAATAAATTATCGCAAAGTATACAGCGTTTTTGTCAGCACCGCTTTAAATGCCACAGTTACTGTGTTACAAAAGCCTAATACAATGTATATTTTTTTCCCAAATAATAAAATTATCGTTGTAAAATAAAACGGCATTTGTCAAGAACGACGCACGCACACATAAACCTATCAAAGGTAAACCACCGCATACGCCTCACTCCGAAATTGAGTCGTAGGTATTGGCGGTAAAGTTCAAAATTGTTTAACCTTTACTAGTATTTTTGTAGTAGTATGTGTTTACGTTATTGGTATCTACGCGTAACTGCGCCACACGAAATACAGGTATGGATAAACATCATGAAATGAAAATAAAATCCTACGTCTAAATTGTTGAGGTATCTAGATAAATTTCTTTAAGTATGAGTTTAAGATATATTACTCTATATGCTGCTCCCGTAAAAGGAGCGCTGACGCTTCCACCCTGTATATAAAATACAAACAAACTGACAAGGAACATTACAAACCAAAAATATCTACGTTATCTTAACAATGACCGTCTCGTCCAAGTAAATATCACGTTCAACACACAGCCATTAAGTGTAACACTGGGTTGAGTGGCTCCACGCGTGAGTGCTAGGGCGTGTTATATTGAAACTTATAAGAAAAATATTATATATATATTTTTAAAAGAAACCAAATAAGAACATCTAAGTCATCTCAATAGTAACGAATAAACTTATGTAGTATATAACGACATAGAGATCCTGAATTAGAGATGAGAACTAATGTTCTAAAAGTCATCTCAAATTCAGGAATAAAATATTGTAAATAACCCAACACGTTATCATGTTGGGTATGTTAATAAATTAAAAAAAATATGGGTTTATTTTTTTATATTAGTTATTTTATTGTAATTTATTTGGGCTAGTCCATTACTTACTTAATGTTGTAAAAAATAGATAAATAAAATAAAAACGCTTTATTTGTTCAACAGATTTCTGCTAGATATTGCAACACAATCACACCATAAAAAGGAAATAAAAATGCATTTTTGTTGCAAAGTTATTTTCTTTAGTTTCGTTTCTTTTGTTATATTATGATTGTATAATGCGGAAAAGCAGAAAAGAAAAAACATTATACATCTAATAAAATTTGAGGCCGGTCGTGGCGCAGCGGCACGAGGTGTGACTGCAAAACTGACTGGTTCTGGGTTCGATTCCCACTCGAGGAGATGAAATATTTACTTAAATTTATATTTCCATTTCTTCGCTCTGGTTTCGAGGTTAAGCGCGGCGTTGAGTTCTGCCACTCAACACGCAATGCCTCCAGAATTCGGCAGAAAGTGGGGAACGGAGTGTTTTAATACTAAGTTCCCTCTGCCTACCCTGCTGTGTGCGGGATACAGCGTGAAGCTAATTTTTTTTTTTTTTTTATCTAATAAAATTACTGTGAACACGCTCCTATATTTGCTTATTGCAGTTATTTTTATAAACGCTAACGCAAATGCCGTATAAAGCTTTTTTAAATTTTACCACTTAAAACGTAAGGTAGACTTAAAAAACTTTAAAAATGTAAATATTTTTAGGCACATGTTGAGGCTTAGTTCAAAAAGTACCTTATCTTTAAACGCATGATCCCATTGTCTGTCTAAACAAGCGATGGTTCTGGGCCCAAATTAGGATTATTTAAAACTTATGAAATTGTCTATGTGTTTATGTCTTTGTAAGTATGTTTATTTATGTTGTCCACTTTAAATATTTCTTTGTTTTATGTATGCAATAAAGTTTATTCTATTCTATTCTTATTCTTATATTTTTATCGTTATGTCATTCTCTACATTCTAAATGGGAGAAAAAGTAGAAGTATAAAGATTAGAAGTAGAAAGTCCAATGAAAAAACGAATTTTATTTTTTTATTTAGCAATTAGTGATTTATTTTAAAAAATCTATAAGGAATATAAATAAGGAAATTAAATAATAAAATCAAAAGAAAATTTAAAAATATATATTCCCAACTGATTCTGACCATTTTCCCCGAGTTGTTATCGAACCCACAAACACGTAACTGCACTGCAATGACTTCGTGTAACGTCGTAAACCTTTGAGTAGTGATATAAACATTTTTAACGCTAAATAACTTTCAGCGTCAAGTAAGGGCTCTTTTAAATTCCACCCTTTAAAGGATGAAATAGGTTTTTAAAGTTAACACGGAGATATATAAAAGTGCTCTCTTAGCACGACTTTTATATACTAGGGATGGTACAAGGGCGGGTCTATTATTTCGTTGACTAAAGTATCTGTTACATCGGTCTTTTAGAAAAAAAATCTAACATGGTGGCATAATTCGAAAAAATAACTGTGAACGCGATCATATGGGTTCGATTCGCACTTGGAGAAATCAATTATTTTCATCTCTTCGCTTCAGTAAGAAGGCGAAGCGCGGCGTTCAGGTACGGCCAGTTACCACTAACAACCCTGCGTATGTGGGTACAGCGTCAAGTTAAGGAAATAAAAAGTAAATATGGTGGCATAATTCGAAATTATAACTGTATAGACGATAGTTGTGGGTTCGATGTACATGTCAAATGAATCATAAATAAAAATATTTAGTCGGCATGTCTGGAATTCGGGCGGTAAGCGGAGAACAGAGTATATATAATATTATATATAAAATATTTTTTCAGAAACAAATCTAATCACTATGTATTAGAAGTTCAATTTAAAATTATGTATTCATGTCACTTACTGTGGAACTATTTCCAATAAATGCCACAAACTTGGTTAAAAAACTAACTACTTTGATAGTTTTGCATGTCAATGGCGAAAGCTCAGAGATTTTTCTTTAGAAAAATGAAAATGTTCAAATAAAATTTAACGGTATTCTTTAAAGTTATTGCCTTAGTAATATTTTAGTCAAATTTAATTAAATTTCTAGTTCAGTTCGTTTTTTTTTTACTTTGCACTTAGCAAGGAGGGCAGGGGAACAGTGTTTTAACACTAGATTCCCTTATTAGTGGTAAAACACTCCGTTCCCCACGTTCCGTCTAATTTTGTGTCGAGTAGCGGAACTCAAAGTCGCAATTTATCTTCCAGAGTAGGAATATGATTTTTTTTGTTGTTTGTTTTGTCTTGGATCAAGAAAAAGACGTCGTGGGGAAGGGGCAAGTGTGTGATTGTAAACGCGACGGTTGCGGGTTCGATTCCCACTCGGAGGAATGCAATTTTTTTATATTTTTATTTCCTCGCTCCGGTAACGAAGCAAAGGTTGAATTTCGGAATTTTTCGGTGGAAAGTGGAGTGAAGTGAATGAAGTGAAGAAGTGAAGTGTGTTAATGAAGCCACTCATTGGGTTAACATGAGATCCTCAGTTTACCTCTGATTGCATATGCCATGTGGGCAATACAGCGTGAAGTAAGAAAATCAAGAATTTTTAAAAAAATAACAAAAACACAGATGCAGAATTCCACTCGGTGAGTGAAAATTAATATAGAAGACTGAAAGATAAATAAGGTCAGTCGTGGCGCAGTGGCACAAAGTGTGACTGTAAAACCGGTTGTGAGTTCGATCCCCACTCGAGGAGATGATTTGAAATATTTACTTAAATTTATATTTCCACTTCTTCGCTCTGGTATCGAGGCAAAAGACCGTTGAGTTCTTCCACTCAACACGCAATGCCTCCAGAATTCGGCATAAAGTGGGGAACGGAGTGTCTTAACACTAAGTTCCCTCTGCTTATTCTGATGTGTGCGGGATAAACTGTAAATTTAAAAGCATATTAAAAGAATAGGTATTTTTCTTGCTAGCTCCCAAAATCCAAAATTGTATGGCCAAGGGTATCTAGTGTTAAGATACTCCATTCCCCACATTCCGCCTAATTATCATTTTGCGTGTTGAGTGGCGGAACTCAACGCTGCGACTTGTCTTCTCACCAATGTGAATCGAACACGCAACCACGCCACGACCGCCTCTAAAACTCTTATATTTTTTTACAAATAGAAGTGTGAATAATAAAACGGTTATTATTAACAAATGGTCTAGACATAGGTATGTCTGGCAGAGTGCCGAGTCGCATTAACCGGAATGTTGATGTACCATGTTTATTTTGTTATTATATGTAGTTATTATATGAAATTACTGGGTAATTTTATATTTATTCCAGTATATGAAAATAGTATATTTTTATTATGGTTAAATGAGGAAGAAATTCTGTACTGTAATATCATATTGGTAGTGAGTTCATCACTTGGGGGAGTTTTTAGATTTATAATTAAGTAAGGCAAAGATGTCCCTGTCCTGAAGAATGCAATTGTGACGGTTGTGGGTTCGATTCCCATTTTGGAGAATGAACTATTTTATTTCCTGGCTCAAATAACAAGACACAGAGCGTCGGCACTCAATTTCGCCACTTAACATACAGTTTCTCGAAAATTGGGTGTAGGGCGGGGAAAGGAGTGTTTCAATACTAAGTTTCCCTTTTTTTCTCTGAGGAAAGAGTGTGAAGCTTGAAAAATTTACAACCGTAGCGTCTACGTTCAAATGCTGTCCCACTACGCTACGATGGCGTAAAGGTTAAATATACATTTTTTATCTTTATTTCAGATCCGTCGCATATAGCAGTGTAGGCAGAGGGAACCACTGTTAAGACACTTCGTTCCTATTCAGACACTAACTACTTTTCTATACCGTTCTACATTTTTCGCCGAATATTAAATATTTCATTCTCCCGAAGTGGAATCGAACCCATAAACATCGTGTTTCTAGACATACGCATGTGCCCCTGCACCTCTAAAACCAAGGTTGAATTACGTTTTTAAAGTTACAAATTCGAAATATATAAACTAACTTGACTAACCGAAGCATTAATTTTTGAATCAGAAATACCATTATAAAATCTAATTATATAAAATTTCTATAAAATGAAATAGTCTTCAATGAAACTTCTTAGACTAAGAAAGTGGTCTTTTAAATAAATTGAAACCTCTTAATTGATTTGAAAGGTTTAGTCATTAAATCGTTTAATTGTACATTTATATTTATTCCAACTATTTCGAAAGACCTTGGATAGTCGGTTAGACGGTAATTATTAGATAATAATATAATTTAAATATTATGTATCTATTTGAAGCCAATCGTGGCGCGGGGGCACAAAGTGTGACTGTAAAATCAATTGTTTGTAGGTTCGGTCCCACTCGAGGAAATTACATATTTATTTACATTTCTTCGCTCTAGTGTCGAGACAAAGCGCGGTGTTTAGTTCCGCCATTCAACATGCAATGCCTTGAGAACTCCGCAGAAAGTGGGGAACGGAGTGTTTTAACACTAGGTTCCCTCTGCCTACCCTGCTGTGCGCGGGATACAGCGCGAAGCTGATAAAAAAAAATGTTTATAAGATACATTAAATCAATGAATAATACATAACACACCATACCATGTATTTGACAATATTTACATTTTTATGTTAATAAAGTGGCATACACGTTGCTATGGCAACGCCAACGTATATTTTTATACGCGTCAATTGGATCTCTAGTATTACGTTATTATCTATTTATAGATTAAAGCTCAAAATTCTCTGCGAAATATGTTTAAAGATACAGATATTGTTATATTTATTTTGCTATTTTTTTTAGCTTCAGGCTGTATCCCGCACAAAGCCAGGTAGACGGAGAGAACCTGGAAACCTAAGGCAGTAAATACATAAGATAGGGACTAGAAACAAATATAAACTTGTAGCGCCCAGTTATGTCCTCCAAAAAGTAAATAAATAATTTATGAGTATACGTAACTATAATTGTATTTCGTAATATATTTAAAATTTGCCATTGCAAAAATCTAAACTAACTGTAAAAACAACTTTTACGCTGTATTCCGCATACAGCAGAAGGAACCTAGTGTTAAGACACTCCGTTCCCCACTTTCCGCCGAATTTTTCGAGGCATTGTCATCTCAACACCGGGCTTTTGCCTTGGTGCCAAAGTGAAGAAATAAAAAAATATTACTAAATAATAATTCATTCCCTCGAGTTGAAATCGAACCCACAACCATCGCATTACAGTTACACTCTTGTCACCCAATCACTGACTCTCCAACAATATATGAAGGATGTGTTTAATTAAAAGATAATTTGATGGTAACATGGTAGTTGCCATAGTAATATTATATTAAACAACATAATTGTAACCTCAATATTGAAATGAGCAACTGTTGAGTTTCTTGTCTGGTCTTCTCAGCAGAACTGTCTTTCGAGCTGGAGGTAGGTTTATGTTCATTTGACGATTAAAAAGTGCTTGTAAAAGTCTATTTGAATAAAAAATATTTTGAATTTACTTTGAATTACACACCCATTACTTCTCTAATAAATACATTTTTTTTCAGCTTCACGCTATATCCCGCACATAGCAGGGTAGGCAGAGGGAACCTAGACCCTTCGGTCCCCACTTTCCGCCAATTTCTGGAGGCGTTGCGTGTAGAGTAGCTTAACTCAAAGCAGCGCTTTCCCCTTGGCACCAGAGCGAAGAAATAAAAATAAATATTTCATCTCCTCGAGTGGGGATCGAACCCACAACCAATCAATTTACGGGCACACTTTGTCCCCTGCGCCATGACTGACCTCACCACCTCAATAAATATTTAATTAATATTATAAAGGTAATGTGTGTACTTGCTCCAGTATTTTACTTTATAAAGCGGTCAAGTCAAACGAGCGTTCGGGTCACCGTCCGTGTAATAAGAAGGGCTATAGATGACATTACGGGAGGAATGGCGGATCTCAACGCTGTGCTTTGTCGTGCAACTAGAGCGAGAAAATTAACACAATTAATTCTCATAAGTGGAAGCTGAACTCGTCTCGTTTACGGTGAAACGCTGTACCATACCGCTAAGGCGGCTACAATAATATTATATTTAAAAAAGGCAACAATCCAAAAATTTATTCCAAACTTAAGTATTTCGCAAATTGCAGTTTTACTAATGAACGCCTTTGTAAAAATTGTCTTTCTAAAGAATTTTTACAGTTTACCGCATATTGTTATTATTTTTTATTTTGTTTGTTACAGTTATTCTTGGTTTAAATAAATTGTAGATATAATCCGCTTAATCAAGTATTTCGAGCTTACCTACAAACTGACTAATATAATATGAATATATACGTAGATTCAATTTATATACGGTAAAAGTGGAAGTACGAGGTCTTTAATAAGGTTCCGTAAGTCGAAAGGAAAAAAATATTTAAAATAAAAAAAAATCAGCTTCACGCTGTATTCCGCACACAGTATGGTAGGCAGAGGGAACCTAGTGTTAAGACACACCGTTTCCCACTTTCTGCCGAATTCTGGAGGCATTGCGTGTTGAGTGGCAGAACTCAACGTCGCGCTTTGCCTCGACACCAGAGTGAAGAAATGGAAATATACATTTAAATAAATATTACATCTCCTCGAGTGGGGATCGAACCCAACAACCAGTCGGTTTTACAGTCACACTTTGTGCTGCTGTACCACGACCTGCCTCAATAAAATAATTAATTCCTCCGACTAGAAATCGAACTCACAACCTTTTACTATTGCCGTTGCTCCACATCAGCCTCTTATATAAGTAAAGCGAATTATTTTATATATAGATTACTAGCGACCCAAAAACGGCTTATTGTTATATTATAGCCAATTTATAGAAAATGCTTACGTAAATTGTAGCCTACGAGTAATTCTGATGTATAAGCTATTATCAGATATGTCATCAGATTTATCTCTGAGGAAAGAAAAATACTTATTTAGAAAACGTATAAAAATTGGAACGTGCCTCCTGGAAACCCACCAGTCACTCTGACCACTAAGCCGCCACTAATACGTAGTCAGAGCGGCTGATCGGTTTCCAGGAGGTGCGGGTTTGAGTCCCGCTACGTTCAAATTTTTATACGTTTTCTAAATAAGTATTTTAGAAATTTTACACTAAGTGTGGAATAACATTTTTAAAAAAAATGTTAAAATCACATCTTATTTATTACATTGTCATCAGATTTATGGCATTTATGAAGAAGAGGTTGCCGACACAGTGGACGAGGCGAAATAGGTATGCGCAGAGACCGTAATATTTAACACTACATCCTATACAGCTATCCTGCTGAACTTAAAATGTAAGTAAAAACTTATTTAGGAAACGCAACGTATACAAATTTTAACGTAGCAGGATTCGAACCCGCGCCTCCTGGAAACCGACCAGGTATATTATCCGGAATAAAATATGATTTGCTTGACGTTACAAAAATTAAAACTAAAAAGGTGACTAAACAGGAAGACTATTTTATTGAAAATTTTATTACTATATTTGAATAACTACAACTACGAAACTAAAAAAAATCGTTTAGAAATATTATAACAAGTTATGCATTTAGAATTAATATAAACATATTGAAATTCCTTCAACAAAATATTAAAGTTAGCATTTGCTATTAACGTACGGTTTTTTGGATACCATCCAAATTTAATTAATTAAGCTATACTCTTATTTTATTCTGCTAATTTGAAATTTTATTTTTAATTTATTTCAACTTTACGTTGTATCCTACAAATATCAAGGAAGGCGGAGGATACCACTAGGTTAACCGAGTATCTTTACACTAATAAATACACTCCAGTATCCGTTTTCCACTTGAATTCGAGTTACTGCGTGAGAGGCAGAACTCTACGCCGCATTATGTTTTATCAAAGTTAGGAAGCCATCGAAGTGAGGCTACAGTGGCACAGTGACACAACCGTATGACTGTGAACGCGACGGTTGTGGGTTCAATTCCTAATAGGGAAAATTAATTATTATTTATGAATATTTTTATTTCTTCACTTTGGTAACAAGTCTAAGTGCAGCGTTAAGCTCCGCCACTCGACACGTAATGCCTCGAACTCTAGGCCCCCTTTGTCTATCCTGCTATATCCGGAACACAGCGTGAAGCCAAAAAAAGGTTAGGAAATAAATGTGCCGAATTCTGATTCAATTTCATTTAAATATTCTTTTTTCATTCGAGTAAAATTAAAAATATAAAATGAAATGTTCCCAGACGCGCTCCAACAAAAACAATTCCACACAAAGAATGAGTACAAACAATCTCTAAAACTGTTTAAAAGTACAAAAAATAATAGACTATCAAAGAGATCCACATAAAATGTTGAAACGAAAGGAAGTTAACGAATCGCCAGCCGATGAAGTCACTTCAAGAAACCGAAATGGCATCGCTTAAAAATAGAGTTTTGAGCTTTTGTTCCATAGAAAATGCTAAACTATAGTTAATGCTATAATTGTTCTTAATTTCCATCTGGCCCAGTGGTACGGCGTGTGACTGTGCGATGTTTGTGGGTTCGTTTCTTATTCGGGGAATGAAATATTTTGCAGCGTCTAACTATAATCTCGATTGATTGGATCTCAACTCGGTAATGTACAATTAATGATTATTCTCTTTTCGCTGTTTCGGCAAAATTTTAAGTAACGTTGATTTTCACCGCTCAATACTTTAAGTTACAGATAAGACAGAAAGTGGAAAAATTGGACAAAAAATATCCTGACAATGGATTTTCTTTCTAACAATTTATGTGCAACAATTATTTTTGTGGAAATATAAGGAAATTGATCACCACCGCCCGTGACCCCTTGTAACACCGAAGGCTCGCCTTAGAGATGGAGATTTGAAGGAACCCATGTAGTATCGACCTGGAAACACTGCCACAGTGTTCCCAGGTCGACACGCCGACAAACTAAAAATTAAAGAATACAGCAAGAATTGGACCTCAAACTTTCGAAAATCTTTCGAACCCTATTTTAAAAATAGCACATAATATACTTATATTGTACAATCCATATTTAATCGTAGAAAGATTAAAAAGAAAACTATCCAACTATTGCCACTACTTTTCACTTTATAAATATATAAAATATTTTAACACGCTTAAGGAAACTATGTAATGTAATAGAAAAAAAAAGCAGTTTTTTTAAAAAATTGTCGAATTTGTAAAAATCATATCAACGCGGAACAGGGCATTACTATACGTGGCTTAGGACGATGCTATATGATACCAATGAGCTGGTCTGATGTTGGAACCGGGACCTAAATAGCGAAACTTACTAGAGGATACTAGTAAATCATTCAATTTTAAGCTCCATCATTAATCTTATTAAATGTTTAATTTTAAAAAACGTTTTCTTTATAATCAGTGCTACAAGAACTAGCTCTTATTGTAAAAGACTTGTTTTTAAGCTATAGTTTAAAAACACGTTTTTTTTTGCTATATAATATTATCAAAGATCACATGGAACACAATCTTTAGTGTGCGGTATAAAAACATTTACCTTGGCCTAGTCGCTTACGATATAACGAGTATAACAGTGGTTGTTTCTTTAAAGCCGTAGCTCTATAACAGTAATGGTCCACATTAGTGTCTATTCTGTAAACAACAGGATAGCAGAAGAAACTTAGGACGTGTTTAAGACATTTCGTGTTGAACAACGGAACTTAATGCCGCTCTTTGTCTTGTTATTAGAGCTAAGAAATAGAAGTGATTATTTCTCTAGAATATTATCGAATTTACAGTCAGACGGCTGTAAAACCGACTGATTGTGGATTCAATCACCAGTCGTGGAGATGAAATATTTACTTAAATTTATATTTTCATTTCGTCGCTCTGGTGTCGAGGCAAAGCGCGGCGTTGAGTTCTGCCACTCAACACGCTATGCCTTCAGAATTCGGCAGAAAGTGGGGAACGGAGTGTCTTGACACTAGGTCCCCCCTGCCTACCCTGCTGTGTGCGGGATGCAGCGTGAAGCTGATTTATTGTATTGAGAGTCAGACACCACGACGGATATGTGATTAATTACAATAGGTAAATACAGAAAACCTAGTGTTTATGACATTACCTTTTGAGTAGTGGAACCTAACGCCTGAAAACAACGTATAACCAAAGGTAATGAGCCACTAAACGTTATGGAAATATAACAATATTATTATAATAAGCCTCATACGAGCAATGTGGTGAGTATGGAATCGTAATTTCAAACTAGGATGGAATTTTGAAATAGCACTGTTATTATATAATAAATTATTATTAATTTAATTATTGAGGCATAAGCGTGTGACAGTAAACGGGACGGTTGAGGGTTCGATTCCCAGTCGGGGAAATGAAATATTTAATATTTTAATTTCCACGTTCTATAAACGAGACAAAGCGCGGCATTCAGTTTCTCCATTCAACACGTTATGCCTCGAGCGCCTTGAGCTCCGTAAAGTTTCACTTAACATTAGGTTCCCTCTGCCAACCCTGCTATATGCGGGTTACAGCGTGAAACTGACTGAATAAAAATCATTGAAAAATATCAATATTACATATATAAATCACCATTTACCTAATATAAGAAAAAATCAGCTACACGATAAATATTAATTTATCCTACGAAATTTATTATAACAAATTGAACCCTAATTCCACGTGCTAAGATTGATATTTAGCTGTCACTAAACATAGTAAAGACCGGAAGAAGGGACAAAAGACACTAATGGCGTCCTCTTTGTGTTCAAAGTATCTAACAGTGATCCGCGATGATTATACTCAAAGCTACATTATTTTCTTGGTGAAACTATCTATGTACATAAGGGAGATTTCACACTATAGTGCCAGTCATGGTTTGTTCTCGGTTCGATTTTGGTCTGTTAAAAATATTATTAAATGAGAAAAGTGAAGGCATTCACACTATCGTTTCGGTCAAGTTCCGGTCCAAACACGCAATTTGGAATATATATATATATATATATATATATATATATATATATATATATATATATATATATATATATATTTATCAGCTTCACGCTGTATCACGCATACAGCAGGGTTTTCCACTTTCCGGCGATTTTTTCCGATGCATTGCATGTTGAGTGGCGGAATTTAACGCCGGTCTTTTGCGGTGTTGCCAGAACGAAGATATTAGAAATACATCTCAAACAAGAATATGAGATCGGATCGAAAACGAATCGTGACCGGTACTATAGTGTGAATTCTCCCTAAAACTATTTTGTTACTGAGTGAGTGACGGACAACACACAGCCAGAACTACGCGGCGTAGAACGCAGAAATTTAGCATATAGGTTTATTAAGTAAAGCCTAAAAGAAGATGACTGCTACTATATTTAAAGACTGGCTACTGGTATACTCGAAGAGAACTTTCATATCACAGAAACATAATAGAAATTTGAGTTATTATAGAGATTTGGGTAATAAAATAAAGGTGGTTTCTAAATAATAAAATGTTGAAATTATTTGTTAGCTCTTTTACTTTTCATAGTTTTTTTGTTTCCTATCACCTTACCTCAACCAAAAACAGATATCAATGAGATTTGAACTTGAGATTCTAACATCAAGTACCAGATTGTAAACGTTAGTAACGTAAGTCAGAATAAGATCCTACATACATAAATACTTCACGAAGCAAAGTATGTAAGTTATGGAAGTTTGTTTCAGGAAAAATGAAAATAACAACGCGGCCATAATATAGTACATTACACACTCTCTCTGAAAGCGGCATGTAATATGCATTCTTTTACCATTTCTTATAATGTAGCTGGAAATTGTGAAAATAGCATACATTTTGTTTTAAAATCGATTTTCTAATATACAATATTTTTTTGTCAGCTTCACGATGTATCCCGATTGCAGCTGGGTAGGCAGAAAGAGCCTAGTGTTGAAACACTCTACTTTCCGCTTCCCACTGAATTCTGGACTGCGTGTTGAGTGGTGGAACTTATCGCCGCGCGTTTGTGTTGGTATCAGTGTAAAGAAATAAATATTAATAAATAATAATTCATTTCGCGAATATAAATCGAACCGAAGTTCGTCACGTTACAGTCACACGTCTGTATCCCGCAATCAGCAGAGAAGGCAGAGGGAACCTAGTGTTAAGACACTCCGTTCCCCACTTTCTGCCAAATTTTGGAGGCATTGCGTGAGTGGCAGAGTTCAACGCCGCGCTTATCCTCGACACCAGAGCGAAGAAATGGAAATATATAAATTTAAGTAAATATTTCATCTCCCCGAGTGGGGATCGACCCCACATCCAGTCGGTTTTACAGTCACACCTCGTGCCGCTGCGCCACGATTAGCCTCTAGATCCAATCTAGATATGCTGAGGATAAATCCCTAGTAATCAACACCGTCATATGTATGAGATAGGACACGTCCCCAAACATGTCTCAAGGCTGCCTTTAAAACGTTGTAAGAAAATCTCAGCATATTTTCTTTTAAAGATTACATTAAAAAATAAATGGGCTGTTTGTACAAAGTAAATTTCGAAATCCGTAGTTAATTCTTATTTATTTCTTAATTTAATATGGATTTTTTAGCTTCTGTAGGTATTTGGCCGAGTAGAGAGAGAGATTCCTTTCTCTGTATTCCATTTTGATTTAACACATTTGTAACGTTGAGTACCGGAACTCTATGCCACAATTTCGTGAAGGTTTAATGTAAGTATTGCCATTTTTTTTTGCTCATTAGTTTATATACAGCTTTTCTTTTCTTTTTTATATACTGTTGACGTCCTCGTAGCGCAGTGGAAAAGCATCTGACTATAAATATGATTGTTGTAAGTTTCGATCACCATTCGGGTAAATGATTATCTTTATTTTTTTATTTCTGACATTTCTTTTTTAGTTCTGACAGACAAAGCAAGGCGGTAAGTTTCGGCACTCAACACGCAATGTCTTAAATTCAGGCGAAAATCGTAGAACAGTGTATCTTAATTCTAGGTTCCCTCTATCTACCCTGTTATACGGGATAAAGCTTATATAACTAGGATACGAGAAAGTGGAATCTATTTCAAATTTTCAAATTTTCTAATAAGAACATTTCAAAGGAATCTCCAGAGCAAAGTAAAATCTTATGCAATAACCGTCAATTGCATTGTAAAATATTTTCTAGTTATGTCCTCACTCGTCTCACATTTCCCAAGTCGTGGATATGATAGATTTAAAATTTAAGGCTTTTGGTTCAATTTCACTATATTAAGGAATGGCCCGTCGATTTAAGGGTATATTTCTGTAGCTAATACGTTGATTCACTTATATATTTCTTATTTTTTTTCCGAATTTAGTCAGGTTATTAGTAAGTATATACAGAGATAAAGCACTCCGTTTTCAATTTTTTTATCTAACGTAATAAAAGAAAGAAAAATACTATCTATATTATAAGCTCTCCCTAATTGCAATTGAATCCTCTATCATTTGAAACGTACAAAAGCTTTCTAGTGATACTGAAAGATTAGTAGACTAGTAGTTAGTTTATTATGAGAAAATATTATTAAAACAGTTACCTTTTACTATATTTTGAATGTCAATTTTATTATCGTACATTTATATTTAACCCATCAGACACATCCAAAATACCATACCATCTCGCCTGCAGTAACATTTACACAAAGATTGAATTATTTTTTAAACATTTTTAAAGTGTTAATCCGCACTTGGGAAAGAAAAATACTTATTTAGAAAACATGCATCTCCTCGTTCGAACGTTGCCGTGAAGAAAATGAGAATTAGTAGGATCTTCCGTTTTTCGGATTACTATCGCTCTCCGGAACGTTCGCAACGGGAGAGTATTGTAGTGGTTAACTTTAAATCTATCCATAGTACAATTACATTTAATTTTCTTGGACTTTTTTTATAATAACTTTACATAAATAATTAAATAAATTAAATCAGCTTCACGCTGTATCCCGCATACAGCAGTGTAGGCAGAGGGAACCTAGTGTTAAGACACTCCGTTCCCCACTTTCTGCCGAATTCTGGAGGCGTTGCGTGTTGAGTGGCAGAACTCAACGCCGCGCTTTGCCTCGACACCAGATCGAAGAAATGGAAATATAAATTTAAGTAAATATATTATCTCCTCAAATGGAGATCGAACTCACAACAAATCGGTTTTACAGCCATACTTTGTACCACTGCGCCACGACTGGCCTCAAGTAATTAAACATAATGTATATATCATAACATTATAGAACTTATAACTTTAATTTGCAAATTTATATTTTTTTATATAAATTAATTGCAGAGAACCGAGCGCGCGAGTGGGTTCACCATTCAATTCGCGCTTGTTCTTTCGACCATGTCTCTTGAACCGGTCTCGCGGTGAGTTCTGCGCGTACGCTGATGCAAAGGTTCTATACCATATTGCGACAGCAAATGCACTCCCGAATTGCGCTTACACGTTGCTTTTATTTACTTTATGAATTTGCTGCAACTCTTTTCTATAAACTGTTCTTTCTCTTGCTTTTACGCGCTGTGCTTTCTTGTGTATAATGAAATAAACTTTAATAGTGCAGAGACTTGTATCTTGAATCTCCATATCTCTATATATTATAAAATAAGAACGATTTTTTTCTCTGTCTGGCCTTTCTACGTTATCTTCTTCTAAACCACCCAACGGATTTTGATGCGGTTTTCACCATTATGTAGAGTATTTCTCAGGGAAGGAATATATATGGTTTATTATATCGCATGCTTATTGGAATACTGACATAACTCAAAAAAGACGATTTTTGGGAAATAGCAAAAGAAGATCGTGCTATGAGGTCTTATCCTCGTTGTTGATGATTTTTATGCAAACTGATTATTAATTGATTATGAATGCTTGTTTTTTTTATAGAATGGTAAGCTATTAATGAGATTTCAATAAAAAAAATAACAGAAACAAATTCTATCTCCTTTAAAAACATGTTATAAAAAGTA
>JAATLQ010038542.1:97786-124818 GCA_013421005.1 Heliconius erato x Heliconius himera | reverse complement strand
AGTTTTAAGGGAATATTTATTTTTTTCTTATACACAATAATTTGGGGTCCCGTTTCTGTCTATTTGTGCCAACTTCTGATTGATATTTTTAATATTGTAATATTATTATTATTCTTTGTAATGTAGAAGCTACATATCTTAGAAGGTTGGTGTGAATATGTTTTTTTGTACTTTTTGTTTTCAGTATTATGTAAAATGTAATTTGTAAGACTTTCATAGGGTTGAGATGACAGTACTACGAAATTTAAATTTTATAATGTTACATAGTAAACGAGAGTCTATTCAGATAATATTTACATGAAAAAAAGCAAATGATAGCAAAAAGTTATAAAAATGAAATGAAGGTTTTGAATTTAAAATATATATTAATATCAATACAATAATAAATATATAAGATTGTTATTTTGTTGATACATAGTAGTACCGTCGTTGATACTCTGGTTAATATATTTACGTCATAATAATTATATTTAAATTGTAACTTATGTAGTTGGCGAGTGTTTCGCATGTCCTAAGTCTCTAGTGTGATGAAAATGTTGTATTTTATATATGTATAGAAAAAAGATACCTATTAATATATTTTTCGAAATTTTTCGTTACAATTTTCAAAGTCTATTATGGTAGCTTGTAAAGGATGTTCTTCGTATATGCATTTTATTACTGTTGTCTACTCTATGATTTTATTGTGCGTTTTTTGTATTAATTTTAAAGAAATTTGTAAGCTGTGCTGTATGTGGTTGTAGCTTGTTTGTTGATTGTTGGTAAACTAGTATGTCATATTATTATTTGTACCAGTAACTCGCGTGATAGTTACTGCGTTACTTTCTTATATAAGATGTACCTACTGTGTTAGAATTTTTAAGGGTAAATAAGTATCTTGAAAAAAATAATTAAAATTTAATCCAAATTAGACAAACTAGTTAGCCAAAATTTTTTGTAAAGCTATCAATTATATACGTCATTAAATTGTTATTTTTCACAAAAACGCACAACGTTAGAAATGGATTTATTTTTTCATATTTAGTTGAAAGATTTTGAAGCACATATATGTATATAACTTAACACGGCTATATACTTTTTAATAATTAGTAGTGAGCATGGATGATTTTTTTTTTGTTTTGTATTTTTTTTAATAAATTTATTTAACACTGTTTTTTTTTTCATTTTTAATTTACCTAGTTTTCGTTGTTTTTATAAACATGGTGATTTAATCTCGTTACCTGAAACTGAATGTTGTGATGGTTAGAAAGTCAAATTATATTCTATTTTTCTAGCGGAACCTTGTTTTATTGTTCTATCCACAATATCCACTGATTACAAATTAACACATGATTATATTTCTATAGATATGATCAACGTTGCGCCTTGTCGGGGGAGTGAAAATGATTCATTCCTTCGAGTAGGGATCGAAACCACAACCTTACTATACTTATTAAGAAAACGTATAAAAATTTGAACATAGCGAAAATTATACGTTTTCTTAATATATATTTTTCTTTCCTGCAGCGTAGAATAACACTAAAAATGTAAAAAAATATTTCACAACCTTACCAGTTACCTTTCCTCTGCACTGTGCAGGAAATTGTCACAATAACCTACGAACTGACAATTCAAGAGATAACGACTAAAACTAGACATAGCTTTAGAACTATTCACAAGAAAAAACAATGATTCTTCTTGCTTGTTTCATTAAATTGAATTAGATATATTAAATTTTGGGATAGCTCATCTTTAATTTTATGTAAATAAAAGCAAATTTAAAAAAATCTGTTTTTGTCAGCTTTACCTATTAATAAATTCACGCATAGAACGGGACAAAAAAAATCCGTGTCAAAATGGAGTGTCCATTTTCTACTATTTATCCGAATTCGTGACCATGTGTATTGTGACGTGTGACGGTGGATTTAGCGTTGCGTTACGTTTTGTAATGCCCGAATAGGAAAATGAAAATAATTTATTGCTCCGAACGGAGATCGAACTCATGACCAACACGTTTAATATCGCTATCCAACTGCTAAACAGATACCATTTGTGTAGGTTGTTTGTTGTGTAGAATTTTTTCCTCGCGTGATAAACTTCAATATATCACAAACCAATTAATATATAACAAATATATAATAATTTGACTAAAGTATAATAAATAGAACATAACATGTATTTATTTGATACAATAAAGGTACCTATATCAGATCAGGCACGCCACAGATGTTATAAATGTTAGTGATTTAGTACTTATTTCTTATTTAAACGAAAATAATGTTATTTTTTGCCGCATTTTTGTTGCAGTTTTGTATCGCCCTCGGCGACGGGCCCGCGGTATGTATTTAATTTTTAAATAGTATTGTAAACGTTAATATAGGTAGGTACCTATTAAAATCTTACTAAATCTTCACCAAATATGCTTATCTTCATTTGTGTAAAGTATAAAACATAAAATCTTAATTTCTCCGATGCCGTAGGAATTTCGAGTAATCCTACCTGCTCCTGCTCCTCTTAACGCGTCCAGGCAGCCTAAATTTGTTAAAATGTAGTTTGTGATGCGCGTTGTCTATCAGTCACTCAATCAAAGTTTTATATATATATATATACATTTTTTTCAGGTTGAAGTTGTACCTATCCCGTATATAGTAGGGTACGCAAAGGAAACCTAATGTTAAAATATTCCATTCTCCACTTTCCTCAACTCGTTGCGCAACTCAACGCCGTGCTTTGCCTTGTTACCAGGCCCAGGAAATAAAAATATTAATAAATAATAATTCATTCTCCCTAGTGGCAATCGAACCCACAACCGTCGCGATTACAGTTAAAGTACGTTTGCTTGTAACATTTTGATATTTGTAGTTAATCTCATACAAAATTAGTGCATAAGTACGAAAACTAACAATTATAACATTTGGAAAGAATCAAGAACTTATAAATTAGTTAGAAAAATCCGAAAAATAGAAATTTTAATTACACATAAAAGTATAGCTTATTTACATAATAAAACGAGTAAACGAAATAATATTAAAACGAGTGCATATGCTCGCTAACTAAAGTTTGTCTATTTTTATATGTTTTACCTATTTCTTACTGACGTACAATCTTGAAATTGGTACGGAGCCCTCAGTGGGTGGATCCGACACGCACTTGACTGTTTTTTTTGTTATTAGGTAGAAGACGATGCGTACATTTTAAACTTTGATTCACCTGTCTATGTATGTGCGGACGAGGAGAGCCAGGCCTTCGTAGAGACGTCTCAGATTGAAGTGAAGAGATACAACGAGACAATATCATACATGACTGGGGTTTTAAGCTTTTTGAAGAGCATGCCACCTACCACTATGGTAAATCTGAATTTTATGGTTCATCTATACATATAAATAAAATGTAATTTAAACGAATAATTTCGAAATTGTTTCCTGTTTTCCTGATCAAATTTTTCGATTTTTATGGGATTTTGACTGGAAAATGAAAAGGTGGTGGAGTAAAAACTTAACAACTTTTAACCCAGATATCCGCGGAATCGGGATTGACGAGATTGAGCGAGTACCTTCTGTCCAGATATATAATTATTAATGATCAAAATGTTTACAAACCTAAAGCTTGACAAGCCTGAAAAAAGTATAATTAAAATAAGAGACTCTTACTTACTTTAATTATTTTTATATTTACTTTCATTAAAATAATAATATTTGCGCAAAATGTTATATAATATAATAATGAAAAAATCTTTTAGGTAGAGTTAGTCATAGACAAAGAAATCAGTGGGTCCTTCGAAAGGTTTGTGTCTCACGAAATTTGTGATCTATGCAAAGAATTGGAAGACCCTGAAAGCGATTATAGAGATTATTTTAAACAACTAGGTTTTCCTAAAAAATGTCCTTTTGAAGCAGTAAGTAAAAATATAGTTTTTATTAAGTTATAATATTTTTTATATAATATGAGGCCAGTCGTGGCGCAGCGGCACAAGGTGTGACTGTAAAAACGACTGGTTGTGGGTTCGATCCCCACTCGAGGAGATGAAATATTTACTTAAATTTATATTTCCCTTTTCTTCGTTTTGGTGTCGAGGTTAAGCGCGGCGTTGAGTTCTGCCACTTAACAGGCAATGCCTCCAGTATTCGGCAGAAAGTGGGGAACGAAGTGTCTTAACACTAGGTTCCCTCTGCCTACCCTGCTGTGTGCGGGATACAGCGTGAAGCTGATAATATTTTTTATATGGTGTGTTTGTACATTCGAAATTTTGCAAGCTTAATTTGACACACTTTCCAGTGAAGATTGAGCTGAAATTTGTATTACGACTTTAGAAATGGTTTTACGTATAATGAATATAGTATTTAATCCAAAATGGCCGCCGCAACAAAATATGGATTACAAACTGGATTGGATGGGATTACAAACAACAATATGAGTCTCAAATGAAAGGGTTTCATTTGTAAAACACAATACACCATAAAAAATCTAGAATTTAGAATATTGTTTTTAAAAGAGTTTTTAATAAAAAAAACTGATTTTCTTTTAGATTTTATTGACAACTTTCTAAATCATAACCACTTATGGATAGATATTTCATAAGCATTCAGCAAGTTACTTTTGATTAAAGCTATTTTATAAAAAACATTACAATACAGGCCAGTCGTGGCGCAGGCGTGTGACGGTAAACGTGAGGAGGTGGGTTCGATTACCACTCGAGAAAAAGGAAAATATTTAATATATTGGCCTGATAACGATGGAAAGCGCAGCATTGAGGTCCACTGCTCAACACGCAATGCCTTCAATATTTGGCGAAAATGGAGAACGGAAGTGTCTTAACACTAGTAGATTCCCACTACCTACCCTACTAAGTGCGGAATACAACGTTCTTTTATATTCACACGCTACAAATTAAATAACAATATTTTCATTTCAGAATGATTATCACTTGAAGGAATTCGTGGCCATTACTAAAGATCTGCCAATAAACAGCGCTGCGGCAGGACGGTATCAGGTCACGATGACCATCAACGAGAGTGCCAGCAGCGACTGCCTCTCGCAGAAGACCTTCCTGGCTTGCCTTAAATTTGATTGTATAATTGAGCAGTTGTAGATATTTAGATGGTCTTTATTAATTTTGCTATTATAAATTAGTAAAAAGTTGAAAATAAGATGTTTATTTATACTCCTATAGTTTCTACCCGTACCTATTCATAAACAAAAAGCCAGGCATTTTTTTGTAAATCGTCATATTATCTCTAAAAGTATTAAATAAAAAATCAGCTTCACGCTGTATCCCGCACACAACAGGGTAGGCAGAGGGAACCTTGTGTTAAGACACTCCTATCCCCACTTTCTGCCGAACTCTGGAGGTATTGCGTGTTGAGTGGCAGAACCAGAGCGAAAAAATGGAAATATAAATTTAAGTAAATATTTCATCTCCTCGAGTGGGGATCGAACCCACAACCAGTCGGTTTTGCAGTCACACCTCGTGCTAAAAGTATTTAATGTAGAGCAGATATTTTTTACTTTCTTATTATTGTTATGGTGGTAGATTATGTCAACAATCATATTTTCTGGTTTTTTAGCTTCATGCAGAGCGAGGAACCAAGGAACCTCGGACACTCTCTTTCCATTTAGACTCTTTTATTCCTCACGTTCCGCCGTATTATGAAAGCATTTGAATGTTGAGGCGAAACTCAACGCCGCGCTTTGCCTCGACACCGACCTTTGCTACTCGAGTGAAGAAAATGAAAATATTAAATAGATATTGGCACCTTTTTCATTTTGTAGCAATATTGTCGAACCAAGTACTTTATAACGTTTGATATAACTTTTTTATTCATGAACCGACTTAAATAAAACAAACACTTAATGTAAAGGGAAGTTTGCCAAAATACAAAAGTGAAACTGAACTTAAACTCGGCTAAACCGATTCTAAGATTGGTGTCAATAAACGCACAATCATTTTTTTTTAATTTTTGTTACATTTTCTTATATAAGACTTTCTCATATAATCGTATGTTTTAAGTACAGGCAATTATCAGTTACAATATTATTATATGTATTATTTTCATTTCCTCGAATGGAAATCGAACCCACAATCTATCACGTTTATAGTAACACCTTTTTGTCCTTATAATAACAGTCGTATGAAAATGGAATGTCTTAACACTAGGTTCCCTGTGCCTACCCTGTTGTGTGCGGGAAGCTGATTATTTGGTTACAAATATATTATGTATTTTAAATAGTTTAGGCCATTTTCATTTTATGTTAAAGTTAATCCTTAAGACTAGGTTACAAATGAAACAAATATTCAATACATTATATTTATTACTGTTACTAACATCTATTCATCATCAGGTTCATTGACGTTTTCATCACGACTGGACTCATAGAAGGTCTCGCCGTGACCTCTCAGTACCCGAGATTTGGACCCTTCTTTTTTTTCTTTTTTATCTTTTACGTGTCTTTTAGTTTTATTAGATTCAGGCTTAGCTTTGGTCTTTTGTTTAGGTGATTTTCTTTGCTTTCCTGCTTCATCACTGTCACTTTCCGAGCTGGTGCCAGATTCTTTGGCCTCTTGCTTCCTGTTAATATTATTTGCAAGAATTTATTTTAAAAAACTACTAATAAATTTATATTATGCAAATTATCTTTAACATAATTTTAATTTTATATTTATTTTGGTATTTCGAAACATGTTGAATTTTTCATAATACAAAGTTAGGATACTATGATAAAAGTAAACAATAAAATAACATTTTGTACATGTACATTGTACCTACAGATTATAGCAGATATTGTTGTATATTTTTTTTGGAGTATCTTAATATCAGGTTCCCTGTTTACTCTAGGTACTCAGATGAAGTAAACTAAATAAATATACTTACTTCTCTCTCAGTATTTCTACATGATCTTCATCGCTGAAATATGTTTCTTTATATCATATAAAATATCTCTCTATCTACTTTTAAATTTAAATATTATAGTAGTGTCGATAACAGATTACCTGTCATTCGGCTTATCATGTTTTTTACTAAATAAATAAATTATTGAAGTTTTAAAGGTTAATGTGAAACGTATAAAAATATTATATATATATATATTATTAAGAACGAAAAAGAAAAAAGTACGGTTTTATTTTGCCAAAAAAAATTGTTTTTTTTTTAAATTTATTTTCTATTTATTAATACAAAAAATACTTACCTGTCAACCTTATCATCATCGTCATCACTGTAAAGTTAATCATTTATATTCATATTACACAAGGAGATTATTTAATTTAAAATATAAAAAAAAACATGATTATAAAAATAGGTAATCCTTCAACCGATTACTTAATTAAACATGAGTTAAATAAGAAAACATAAAAATGTAACTTTACTCGTCGTCTTTTTTATCCCATTTAATGGTCCATTCTTCGTGAGTGATGCCAGACCGAAACACTCTTCTACAATTTTCTCTATATAAAAAAAGGAAAAAAACATATATCAGTTACTATATAGTGTAAAATGAAAAGAAAAATAAAAAAAAACCTATAACTGATCATGCAGAGTCAAAAGCTGTTTTTACAATTTTTTAGCATCGATACCTTTGTAAAAATTACCTTTTTCAACTAAAAGTGACTTATTAAATGAATAATGAATTCATACAAAAATATATCAAGTTATGACTCTTACTCAACGTCCTTAGTGATAGCGCAAGACAGGAACTGCCTGTTCTTGAACACACTAGTGTACAGGAACGGTCCATGGCAGCCGTGGCCCTTTGGATCTATTTTACACGCAGATATTACCCCGATAACGCGGTCTTTTCCTTGATATTTAACTAGCAATGGTCCGCCGTGGTCATTCTAAATATAAATAGATATTTTAAAGATAAATTAACTATGTCGTGGAATAGGATTGGAATGACTAAATTCGACTCTTACGAGTTCGAATCCTATTATCACTCTTCAGTACAATCTCTAAAAATAAGTATATGAAAATAGGACCAAAGTGACTTTTTGCTAGGTTTAAACATAAATTTAAAATTGAGTAAATATTCATAGTTTCTAGAATAACATAAACACACATATTGAGACCGGTCGTGGCGCAGCGGCACGAGGTGTGACTGCAAAACCGACTGGTTGTGGATTCGATCCCCACTCGAGGAGATGAAATATTTACTTAAATTTATATTTCCATTTCTTCGCTCTGGTGTCGAGATTAAGCGCGGCGTTGAGGTCTGCCACTCAACACGCAATGCCTCCAGAATTCGGCAGAAAGTGGGGAACGACCTAGGTTCCCTCTGCCTACCCTGCTGTGTGCGGGATACAGTGTGAAGCTAATTTATTTTTATTTTTAGAATAACATATACATAGATAGTTTTGTAAAATGCTGTTATGGGGGATATGATTACCGAATTGTAATATTGAGTGTGAAAAAACCTTACCTCGCAAAAGCCACCCTGCTTGGTAGTACGTCTTGCTGTAACGTCCTCCGGATCCCGCAAGTGTCTGCCGAGATCGAGACGGAAGTGCGCATCATCCTCCGGCTCCAGACGTCGGCTCTCCACGTCTGTGCAGTTGGCATACTTCTTCTACAAATTAAAGATTTGTTGACATACTTAATTGATATGCTTATTGTTAATGTTTCTAAATTCAGTTTTTTTAATTATGATATGGAATGTTTAGGAATTTAGTTTTACATTTTTACACAACACACTTTAGAGAACGAAATAAATTCAGGGAAAAAGGTCATTATTATAATTTTTTTATAGAATAGGCTTCTATAAAAAATAATAATAATGACCAAAACTTTGCAATTTACATGGCAGTTCGACGCTGACGCTTCACTATGCAACATTGAAAATGTGGCATATTGGCACAGCGTGCGATTGTATTGTAAAAAATATACAATTTTTTTTCATGTAATTGCTCTTGTAAGAAGACAAAGCACGTCGTTGAATTCGCCATTCAACACACACTGTCTCGAAAATTGTGCAGAAAGTGGGGACCAGAGTGTCCAAGCACTAACTTCCCTTTGCTCACCCTACAGCTTATGGGCAAAAACCTAAATCTAAAAAAAACTTACATCGCAAATTTCACTCAATCGCTTCATGACATCTTTAGTACAGATCATATACTGAGTGATGATAGTTCTGAACCGTTGTGCCCATTTCTTGGCGCACTGCTCGTTGTCCATTATACAAACTTTCGCTTCTTGCAGACATTTAGCATTCTCCGGAACATGAGTATTTTGACGACGGTACACGCCCTTGGGATTAAATAATATTAAATATAATAAAATATATACATTAAATATACAATTTCTTTTTACCTAAATGTTACAGCCAGAAGGCTTTATATGTAACATTGATACAATTAAATATAACAGTAGATAATAAACCTACTTCTCTAAAGTTATTGCCGCTGCCCCATCCAGCAATAAAACCCTTCGTTCCAGCTTTTTCCAAATCCCTACTAATATTGTTGTAACGTATGCAGTCAGTTGCAAATTCACATCCCTTCTCTTGAACACCGATTTTGAATGGCTTATCCACTTTCACAATGGCTATGTCGTTGGAAGACCACTTTATACTATCTTGGAAATCGAATTTGTAATCTAAAAAATTAACACATTATACACACATCGATTTAATTTGTCAAAGAACTAAAGACTGACGACTGAGTGACGTTGATGGGCTTAAGCTAGGAATATTGTTTTCAGCTTCACGCTGTATCTCACACATCAGTATAGGTATCAGTATACACATCAGTGTAGGCATCGGTATAGAAACTAGTATTAAGACACTCTGTTCTTTATTTTCCACCGAATTCTGGAGGCATGGCGTTTTGATTGGCGGAACTCTACACCGTGCTTTTCCTGAACACCAGAGCGATGAAATGAAATTATAAAATATTTCATTTCCTCGATAGGGGATCGACCCCACAACCAGTCGCGTTAACATTTGTTAACACATTTGTGCCATGCTCCACGACTGGCTTCATATTAGGAATAATACGTGTTGAAGAATGAAACCAAACAATATTTATTGGGTAGTTCAGGTATTTTTCTAATTACAGTTTAATTTATCTTTTATTTTAACCTCTAAATTTACTTATTCTTCTAAATCTTTTAATAAATAAATACTTACTCTTAGGTATACATTTCCAGACAACCTTCCTGCGGTGGTGGCACACGCAGTCATCGCTCTTATAATCGAGGCTATCCACAAATCTGGTTGTACCAGACACTACATAGAACTTATCAGCGTCTTCCACACAAGCAGCTGATGTTAGTACGTAGTTGTTGTCGACTATCACACCTCCACACAGCCAGCCGCGATATTTGTGAGCTTTTGCCGAGTCTTTAGTTAGTTGGAGATATACCTGTTTTAATGATAATATATTTATTATTATGTTAATCCATATGTTTTAGGAGATAATTCATTGTTGATGAATACGTTAAAAATATTTGGCTTATGTAAAATAGTATTTAGATTTTGGCTTATTTTTAGCGGAAGCCAACAAGTATAAATATTGAACTTCTCATGAGTAGAAACTACATTCATAACTGCTATATACAGATATATCCAATAATAACGTTGCCGTAGCGATATTCTCATCGTTTTCTGCTATAAAAATTAATGATATTTAAATCTTTTTTTATACTAAACGAAGCAATCGTTAAGTAATGAATCATTTATGAAGACATATCTTAATGAAGAAATGTCTATTTATCTCATAAAATCGATCAATTTATTTCAAAACATTATATTTAACAGTCTTACCATGTAAGGTCTCTTGCCAGGTTGAACACGTTTACTGTACAATATCCTTCTAGTATCCACTATTGATGTATTTTCATATTCCCATCCTTCGTCTGGAAGTTCTTCTACTTCAGTGTTGTTAACATTGCTGACAGTTGCTGTTGCTTTTGGAACTTCATTTGTAGGACTTGTTAGAACTAAATCTAAATATTATTATAAACTTTTTTATTAAAAAAGAATGTCAGTGATTGGTGTTGTTATATTGCAAAGGGTCTAAATTAAGCAAATTAAAGGAGACCATCAAAGAAAAACGTCGACGAAAGTTAGCTAAGGGTGTGTTGCTCTTGCAAGACAACGCAACATTTCACAAGAGCAGAGTTGCAATGGCTGCTCTGCACACGCACGGCTTTGAATCACTAGTCCACTCACCTTACAGTCCAGACCTGGCCCCTAGTGATTTTCATTTGTTCCCCATTTTAAAAAAAAGACTTAAAGAGAAGAAAATTTTCCGACGACAATGAGGTGAAGGAGGCAATTTTGATCCGTTTTGAGGCGAAAGAAAAAAATATTATTTCGACGGTTTAGAAAAATTAATTCATAGATCCAATAAATGTATTCAGCTTAAGGGTATATTGAAAAGGAAAAATAGATTTATTGTTTCATTTAATTTAAAACCCTTTCATTCCACGAACTTTTAGACCTCCCCTCGTAATTATTATCATCCCATTTAATCATCACTTCATTCTATTTTCATTTTGGCTACTCTACTCGTAACCTCTTAAAAATTTACGTTCCCCACTTTCTGCCGAATTCTGGAGGCATTGTGTGTTGAGTGGCAGAACTCAACGCCGCGCTTAGCCTTGACACCAGAGCGAAGAAATGTAAATATAAATTTAAGTAAATATTTCATCTCCTCGAGTGGGGATCGAACCCACAACCAGTCAGTTTTACAGTCACACTTCGTGCCACGACTGGCCTCAAGGTTTCTATAATATCATAAATAATAAAATATTTCTTAATTCTAAATCTTACCTAAACTTAATAAAAAACCGAACAGGAAGAGGCCAAAATTCGACATTTTCATTACCAAAATCAATAACAAAAAGAAAATTGTTTTGCTATCAACATTCTATCAAATTACAATTTCTTGGTCAATTTATAAAGTTATGGATAAAGATTTAAAGTTAAATTATTTCATATCCGTTCTGTAAATTAAAATTGACTTTTATTGCTTTAATTTAATCTTAGGAATTGTATTTAGTAAGATTATATTCGAAAAAAAAATGTTTTATTTTTAATGTATGTATAATTTTATAAACCACACTACATTCCAAATCTTCTCTTCCTCTCGGGTAAGGCAGAGAGGTGCTAGTGTCAAGACGCTTCGCTCTCTACCTACCGCCGCACCTTTTGTAAAAAAAATATATATTTTATTACCGTTTAGTAATTTTTTAAAAATATTTTTTGTTTCTAAAGTAACTCCCATATTAAACCAACAACCACACGTTACAGTCTCCTACTGGTTCACAAATTGAAGACGCCCTTAGAAATGGTATACAGAATTATAATAGGGCTTAACATCTGATGTGATTGTGTACATTACAATGACGAGATTTCGATACAAATTTTGTTTCTTAATTTCACCTTAAAAAAAATATAAATAATACTTGTAACATAATAATACCTTAATTTCAATTAATGCAGTTGAGATTCTTTTCGGCCTCATATTATTTTCATAGATAACATAACGCCCACCGGCACGAAGTCTATGTGAGGCCGATTTCTACCTCAACGAACAATTTCAACAAATTGAGATAAACAAATCTATTATCTTATGACTTTTTTCATTTTTATTAATAAAACATTAAATAGTTATTATCTCTTTATTAGAAATAAAATACAATTAAGGTGATTTGCTAGTGTTAGCCTTAATAATGAATCCGCTGTCCGGGAACACCTTGTCACCAGGTACCACCTGGTCTTCGCTTGCCCTTTGAACAATGTCTGGAACTGTTGACTTAGTACCCAATTCATTTTTGGCTGGACTGTAAAAAATTAAATGAATAAAATATAGTTAAAGAAATAGTTTGAAAAAGTTGTGGTTGTGGGTTCAATCCCCAAACAGTGTATAAAATAATCTTCATCTTTCCGTTCTAGTAAGCAATATGTGATGTTGATTTGCATCAATAAACACGCAATGTTTCGTCGTAAATGGAAAGTGACATAACCTCTCATAATTAAATATTCAATATTTTAATTTCTTTGCTCTGATGTCGAGTCAGGGCGCGGCGTTGAGTTCAGCCACTAAAAAAATTGCGGAAAATGGGAATCAGAGTGTACCAGCACTAAGCTACTGTGTGATGGATACAGCGTGAAGCTAAAAAAAAAAAGATTATTATCTAAAGAAATGAATACCCATCCGGATGATTTTTCCATGAAAGTACTTTTTCCTCGTGAGTCACGCCTGATCTGAACTGTCGCCTGCATTTTGGCCTGAAATTAAAGAACAGGTTATACAAATAACAGGTTATAAAAATAGAAATGAAAATAACAGAAGGATAAATCGATATAGTTTCTCCTTTGTTGTCTTTTTTTAGCTTCGGTATCCCACACATAGCACCCTGCTATATGGAATCTGTAAACCACTACAATTAAGGCACATCCTTTTCTCATTTTCCATCGAATTGTAGAGACATTACGTTTTGAGTGGCGGAACTCCACGCCGCGCTTTGCATCGTTACCAGGAAAGTGGAAATATTCAATATTTCATTTCCTCCAGTGGGGAACGATCCCATAACTTGTCGTGCTTACCATCGCACTCTTGAGCTCCTGCGCCCGAATGCTCAATTTCATTATATTGTCATCATTTCTATAATAAACTTACTTTTTATGTTATAATATTTTTCATGTCTCGTTGTAAGTTGCACAAACAGAAGTTTTGGCAAGAAGTAAATCAAAAATTTAAATATTTTATAATAATAATAAAAAGCTCTTACTCCAAATCCTTATAAATTGCGCAAGATATAAACTGCCGGTTCTTATAAACGCTGGTGTATAGGAAGGGCCCGTAACACTTGTTGGTGCGCTCCTTCACCAGACACGCAGAGATGACGCCGATCACTACTGAGTTCACGCCAGTACCATATACGAGGGGGCCGCCGTGGTCGTTCTGGTAAAATGGAATTGTAATATTTTAGCTTTGTAATTTTGTTTACTATTCATTAAACATAAAAGATAAAAATTTAAAATAGATTTTTTTTCTCGTTTTCGTTTTTACAATTTTTTTCTTATTGATATCTTAACTAAGACATGTTTTTAAAAACATTAGACACACTTTCGAGCTAAAATTCAGAAGATGAAAAACGTACTAAAATATATCTTTCCTAATTCAATTTTTATAATAAAATATTAAGGAATATACAATACGGTCGACGAATCATGACCGCCCTAAAGTTAGCTGTAGATGGCTGCGCAGATTAGATTTTAGGATTTTTCTTTCTTTTTATTATTTAAAATTGAACAATGAACAAAAACAATCAACCGTACTGTACCTAGACTAAATTAAATTCTTACCTCACAAAATCCACCGTCTGCTTGTGAAGCGTATCGCCTGCTGTCATTGTAAGCTGAATGCAAAGTTAAATTTGTGGGTACTTTCTCAATTATTTTCAAATCTCTTCTTGCGTCTTCATCATCAGAGTAACTAATGTCTTGACAATCTACATATTTTTCCTGTTGATTTTTTAAATATTTATTTTATTAAATAATCAGAATGATCTATCATATCTGTGCATACTTTCAAATATCTTATCAATGTATTATATTGTAAGAGGTTTTTTAGGAGGAGTAAAACTAATTGGTATATGGCGTTACTATTTTCTATTAATTTCAAACTTACAACAACCAAGTAATCAAAAATAAAATAATTTAAAGCATACATTACAAATCTCTGACATAGTTTGTCCGATATCCTTAGTGCAAATCATGTAGTTGTCGATAATGTTGTGATATCTGGACCCCCAGCGACGCTTGCATCGGTTCTTAGGAATTATTTCTACGTGAGATTCCAGAAGGTTCTGCTGATTTTCTTTTCTTCTGTTTATCCACTGAATAAAATAGAGGTCAATAGAATAGTTCACTAAAATTATAAG
The DNA here is from genome assembly GCA_013421005.1 of Heliconius erato x Heliconius himera. Taxonomy (NCBI): domain Eukaryota; kingdom Metazoa; phylum Arthropoda; class Insecta; order Lepidoptera; family Nymphalidae; genus Heliconius; species Heliconius erato x Heliconius himera. Next base: position 109,957 of record JAATLQ010038542.1, on the reverse strand, counting down.
TATTTAAGGTTAGTAAATAATTTCAGCTTATATTAATCTACTTCCTTCATCTACTTTTTTCATTTACTTTTTAAATTACTTTTTTGTACCTACTGTACGATTGTAATATGTTACTAGCAATGAGAATGACTGGGCCGTTTAGTTTTACAGAGTTAATAGTTCCAATGTGAAATGAAGCTACGCAAATGAATTAGGAAAAGACAATAAAAATGATGAATTATCCGAAGAATAACAACAATTCACACATGAAGTGGATTATATACATAAGTTATTACAAATCCACATAGTAGATCACAGATCTATACATGTGTTCAAAGAGTCAATTTAGCCCATTTAATTAAATACAAAAAAGGAAAAGGGACATTTAATTTTAACTTACATCATTATATCTAGAAGTAGTTCCCCATCCAGATATAGTGACTACGGTACCAGGATTTTCTAAAGTTTGACTTTGATTGTTATAACAAATTGGTTTAGGAACGAACTCGCATCCTCGTATACGCCGATTGAAGTCAAAGCCATCTTCTATTTTAACGACTGCTATGTCGTTGTTCATCCATCTTATGTTATCATTTTCATGGCCGTCGAAAACGTAGTCTGAAAACAATGGCAATTTACATAAATAGTGATCTTTTTTGGTTAAATTTTTGCTACATGCTGTAACCCGCATGTAGCAGGATAAGCAGAGAAAAGTAAGTGGAAAGACACTCGGTTCACACTTTCTAATTTTCGCGACATTAGGCACTGAGCGGTGGGACCCAACGCCGCCTTTTGTCTTATCAGAAATGAAAATTCATCCCACTTTCAAATCCCATTGCCCATCCGGGTATCTTTTGCAGTCAAAGTATACTATACCCCAATGAATATAGCACACTGTAGAGTAGGTAGAAGGAACATAGTGTTAAGAAACTTACTTTTAAAGAGTTATACGTATTATTAAATAATTAAAACTTACTTTTCGGAATACACTTCCAAATGGCTTTCTTTGCACCGTTTTTGATACAAGGGTTATTGTAACGATCATCCTCATCAGCATATCTAAAAGTAAAAAATGATATATTACAATTGTCAATCGTTGTCTTTACGAACAATACAATATAAAAAACCGGAAAAAAGTATTTCTATTTAATGTGTAACATTAAATGTTTTTGTGAAGAAAAACTGAAAGATAAATATTAATAGAATACAGTAAAACAAAAAGTTTAAAAATCATAAGATTTTTAAACTTTTTGTCTGTGCGTTCAGAACTACTTAATGGTGGTGAATTCAATTCCCACTCAGAAAAATAATTTAACTTAAATTGCTTTTATTTCCTTACTCCACTATAGTAGAACGGTATTCTTCTTTGGCATGTCAAGTCCGTGCAGACGGAATTGTGAGTTGCAAATAATTTTATAATATTTAATTATTATTTATCGAACTTAATCAAAGCCTACTATTATAATTAAATTTCATCACTAACTACAATTTTTAACAAGTTCCTTGATTTTCACGATTATTACAAATTTTAAATGAAACTAATTTAACCGGATTAATCGCGTATATTTAAGATTTTACATTTTGGAAACCCGACGTTTCGAACACTTTGCATTAGTCCGTGGTCGCGGGTAGACTGAGGTGGCATTCGTCTGTCAGTTGACATAATTATTATATCAGACTACCGCCAACGATTTCTTAATTTCCCCGCGTACTGCCCTGGATTCTTGCAGAATGAGGTAACAGTCTACCCGTGACCACGGACTACTGCAAAGTCACGGGTTTCCAAAATGTAAAATATTAAATATACGCGATTAATCCGGTTAAATTAGTTTCATTTAAAATTTTTAACAATATTTCAACGTTCATATGACTTACTTATAAGTGCCAGAAACTACATAGAAATGTTCGGCGTCTTCGATACAAGCGGCTGACGTCAGTATGTACTCTTCGTGTATTATGACTCCGCCGCATAGCCACGTGCGATAATTTTGAACTTTTTTGTTGGTCCGAGGTAGTTTGAGGTACACCTATAGGTACATTGTGAAATGATTTCTGTATTAGCTTGAAACTAAATTCCAGAAAATTCAAAAAAAAAAACATTTCCTAAAAGATATAATTTTCTTAAGCACATTTAATGTAGTTGTGGCGGAGTTAACCCTTAATGTGGCGGAACTCAACGTATCGTCGTCCTTTGTCTTGTTACCAGAACGAGGAAATGAAAATATAATCCCACTGAGTGGAAGTCGAAACCACAACCAATGTGCTTGCAGTCAAACGCTGCACCACTGCTCCACGACGGCCTCAATATATGAAACTTTAGATACTCTAACTAATTAATACTGTAAGAGGTTATTTTCCAATATTCAATTTCTAAAACTTCCTTTTGTCTAACTGAATAAACGAGAAACGGAGAGTTTTTTTTATTATATCTTTTAAATAAAAAAAATATTTGTAAAAACAAAAACCCCGACTGCATCAAACTAAAAAGAAAATAAACAAGCCCAATAATTTATTAGGATTAACAGTCGTGACCTCTTTCAATTATACGGGGTTCCTGGTAAAGATTTTATTGATTAAAGAATCAGTTATAGGTCCCGACTCTTAATCCTAAATCCTGCAGTCGGGGTTTTTGTTTTTACAAATATTTTTTTTATTTTTCACTTTTTTGTTAGGATTTATTAAAGTAATGATAATCATGATATACTTTTATGAAATTCTCGTATTAAGTAAGCTCTTGAATTTGATACCCATATTGTGGTATTCGAAACGAGAATTTTTTTTTTTCACTAAGTCCAATGGGATCCCACAGCTGCTATGATTGTTTTTTTTAACGTCACCTAAGAACACTTGGGCTGCTAATACGAATCTAACGATACCTCAATTCTGTAAATCCGTTCAGAGGTTGTGGAGATATGAGGTAATAAAGAATATTACATACATACAAGATACGCGCGAAAAACATAACCCTTCCTTAGCAGTCGGGAATAAAATGTACTATGCAAAACATTATTTTATACAAACCATGTAAGGTCTGCCATCTGTGACGTCACTTCCGTGAATGATTCTTCGTGAATCATTCAGTATTTTAGCAACATTTTCAGGTATATGCGTGGCGACTTCAAGAGAGTTCACATCTGGAAGTATTTTAATATACAATAATTGTTTTATATTTTTTTCTGTATTGTAAAATTACGTAATAAAAGACATTGTTATTTAATTGGTATCCTCATTTTGTAATGTTCACTTTGTTCCCCAAATTTTGATTATCGCGAAATCTTATCACTCACTTTGCATGTAAATATATTTCTAAACAATAAACTTTGAAGCCAAACCAAACTAAGGCATTTGAGTGGCGTCATCGAAAAATAATAACAAAAATTTTGGAAATTTCATATTTTCAATATCTTCAGAATTCGGCGAAAAGTGGAGGGCGGAGTGTCGTAACAGTAGTTTCCCTCTACCTACTCTGCTACATGCAGGATATAGCGTGACGCAGAAAAAAAAATATCTCTATGCCTACGGCAAAAGGTATTGATTTAAAAATTGCTCAATATTAATTCGGCAATAATTTGTTATGTTAAATCAGGTAATTTGAATGGACGATTATTATTTAGTCCTTAAGGTTTTAGTTAATTAGATACTCACTCAAAAAGAATAAAAAACATAGACAGAAAAGATAAATAACTGTCATTTTCACAAACATAACGTAAAAGGAAAGTAAATCACTTCATATATTTAATTACACGGTTTGTAACTTCAAAATAGTTAAAATTATCAGGAAATTGTTAAAAGTAAAAATTGTACATTTCATTTCAATGGAATTTTGATGACATCCTGTTACGATGTAACGAATAAAAAATTGAACATAAAAATTCGTTTTTAATTAGATTAAATCACACGTACAATGTATATATAAATAGAAACCATTTTTTATTGTTATTAGATATACCATATTCATTTTATTTTTAATAAGAATTCTATAATTATAAAATATCCATCTCAGGTGATTGTTGGTTTATTGGTGCCCCATATGAGGGCTTTTTTGTTTTTTTTTTCAGTTTATGATAGGCAGAGTGCTTAGTGTCACGTCACTTTGTTGTTGCTTCCGGCACGAGTTCGAGACCATTACATGTTGAGTGGCGGATCTCAACGCCAAACTTTATTTTACTAGAGCGAAATAATTCAAACATTATACCATACTTTCTGTACATGTAATACGAAAATATGTCCAGTTAATATTTTTTAGGAAATGTTTGAACATTTGAATGCGATTCAAATCCGCCATTCCCTATAAATGTTTTTCTTTCTTAAAAGTGGAATAATTAAAAAATATAAAAAAGGTTCATATTGTTTAAGGCAGAGTATATTGTTTTATTTAATTTAACAAAGAAGTAAACAGATATTTTTAATGTTTCTTTGCTACTGTTTATTTTATTTTATGTTTATTTTATTTTACCCTATATATCAGTTTCACGCTGTATCCCACATAGCAGGGTAGGCAGAGGGAACTTAGTGTTAAGACACTCCGTTCTCCACTTTCTGCCGAATTCTAGAGGCATTGCGTGTTGACTGGCAGAACTCAACGCCGCGCTTAGCCTCGACACCAGAGCGAAGAAATGGAAATATACATTTAAGTAAATATTTCATCTCCCCGAGTGAGGATCGAACCCACAACCAGTCGGTTTTACAGTCACACTTCGTGCCGCTGCGCCGCGATTGGCCTCATATATGATACAATATAAAATAAACCTACAATGGTTTAAATGGAAAACTAAAATAAAATTTGTACGTAAGTCAAAGAATATATGTATTTATTAAGATATTTTATTTGGAACGTTGGTTGTACTTGTGTTAGTTTTATTCAATGGATCTTGAAATGATCTCAATATGACTCCCTCATGTTTGACGATCGTGTCAAATGATGTGGATTTTTTAAAATTCGCTTGTAGTTTCTCATTTGTTATATTTCCCACTCGTCTTTTGTCTTCTTGTTGAACTCCCTTTGTTGATCTTAAATGTTATTTAATATTATTATTTACTTAGGTTAAGGATGTACGATTCTAAGACATTCCATTCTTTACTTTCCGCCCTAATTTAGAGACTATAGAGTGGTGGAAGTCGACGATGATCAACTGAGTGGGAATCGAACTCACAACTTTGCAGCCAGACGCTTTGTTGTGAAAGTATTAGAAAAATAGGCCAAGTAGGCAAGCAAGATATAGCTATGAAAAAAAACAAGTAAATAAGTTGTTGTTAGTCGATGAAGCAAAACTATCCATACCCTTCATTAAACTCCGCCCAGTTGAGTTCTTCCTCTATATAAGACATACCGGATCTAAACATTTTGCTACAGCCACCGCTGTAACAAAATAATTCTTATAATGCTTCTGTTAACGAATATTATTTATAAAAAAAGCTAAAATTTTTTGCTTAATGCATAATTCTGCTTCATGCAAAAAAATATGTAATTATTTAGTGTTTGAATTCAAATACAAAAGAAATATAATTTCCCACATGTATTAAAATAGACAGAGAAAACCTAATGTCAAAACACTCCGTTCCCTGTTATTAGTTCAAAGTCAATCTAAAGTCATAGTTGCACTTTATCTTACGATGATAGAGAAATAAAAATAGTTCTTCTTCCACGTGGGAATTGAACTCACAACTACTGCGTCTTAGAATAAAAAAAAACAAAATCATACGCAATATCCTTATAAATAGCGCAGTCAATAAGCACTCTGTTTCTATAGACGCTGGTGTAGAGGAAGGGCCCGTAGCACCTGTTGGTCCTCTCCTTGACGAGGCACGCGGAGATGATGCCGATGACGACCGCGTCGGGGCCGTCGCCGTGGATGAGGGGACCGCCGTGGTCGTTCTGTGGATGTAAATTTAGGCATCAAAATTTCAGTAACCATGTATGGTATGTATACAGCTAATCCATGCTTTAGTTAGATCATTAATTAACTTTTATTTCGGATCTCAATGTGGTTCAGAGTAATCAATTTTTGGTCGTATAGGAGTCAATCTAAGCCTTGTGTTGTAAACAACACTCAGCTGAAAGTCAATGTAATTAATAAGATCAGGAGTGGCTCTAGCTAGTGTAGCGCTTGTGTGCAATGAAACCCTGACCCCCCCCCCCCCCCCCCCCCCCCCCCTCCCCTTTTCCCGTGCGCTCGTGTTTGATAACTGCCACCACCGCGCTAGCTGGCCGCTTCTGTCATATCATTGTTGCACCATGATGGTCCAAGACGATGCTACTAGAAGTGTCAGGTAGCGCCGCGGCGCCCGCGTGCATTGCACACCCTGCACTATAGATTAAGCCGCCCCTGAAGAAGATGACGTTAAATACGTTCCTTGTTTACAGTAAATCAGCAAAAAGAAATAAAACAGATATAGGTTAGGAAATAATGATATTTAATATTATTTTATATCTTGTTCTAATTGTTAATTTTCCTAATTTATGTGTATGGGTTTTCAGACTGTGCACAAATATTCCACTTTAAAATTTAAAATTTAAAATTATATAATACGTAAAATAAAATTTAGTATATTTTTCGTTTTTTTTGTGTTTTACGTAGTTTAAGGTAAAAATAAGTTCACCTCACAAAACCCGCCACTGGAAGCTTGCTGCCGCCTCCCGGACTCGTTGTGGTGCGCCGAATGGAGAGATAACTCTTTGGGGCTGAGCACGCGGCGGGAACTTTCGTCGGAGTACATTATATCTGTACATTCCACGTATTTATCCTAAATTTTGTATGAAAAGATTATATATTTAGAAATTCCGTTGTTACTTCATTGGAATGCATTGGAGTATATTCCAATTAAAAATAAAATTCGCCCTATAGTGTTCGAGTGTAGGTTTAAACTCAACCGGGGACTATTGTAAGATGTTTTTAAGCTTAGATCTCTAGAATCAAACACGTATAACTTTCAAAAAACAGAAAAATGTAATAAAAATATTTTCTGGCAATAAATCCTAAATAATGATATCAAATACTATAAATATAATTAAAGTATGTGTGAGATAGATGCGGGAATTAGCTTAGTTTAGTTGTAAATGGATAATTTACATATAAATATTATTTTTCTTAATTCTCTAAAAATGACGTACGTTGCAAGCTTCACTCAGTTCAGCGATAGTGTCTCTCGTACAGATCATGTAGTTGTCTATGACGTTGTGGTAGCGCGGCCCCCAGCGCTGCTTGCAGGTCTCTTTGGATATGATCTCCACTGACGTCTCTAGCAACTCTTGAGCTGAACGACTCCTTTGGTTAACCCACTGAATTGTATTTAATATGAAATTAAATTTTATAGTAAAAAATAGGTATTATATGCCTTAATTATCTTCTATTTATGGCTTTTTTGCACGTTAGTTTCTTTGTTTCCTAATACTAAGTGATGATGAAAAATTGTGTAAGTTTTTCAATGTTTTATACAGTTTAAAGGTATAATTGGGCCCGGCTAATGGTGTTGTGATCAGTATGTACTACAGTACTTAACTATCCAATAGATTACTTAAATTAGAAAAAGTCAAAGAACTTCCGGAGAGGACAATGTCTTCCGGGCCCGTTAGTATGTGTATTGATATTATATGAAATATAAAATCGAAATAATGGCAATTGGTAAGGACCTTAAGCAGTATTAAAAAAAAAATTGTGAGTAGCGTTCACTACTTGATATTAAGCAAGGTAAATAGATACCAGATAAATATTTTTTTTATCTTCCGCGAATTTATAAATATGGAGTGTCAAATTAGGAGAGTTAACTTTATTTAGCTCTACTCTGCTGGTTCTTCTATTCACAACAAAATATTTTATAAGTTTCTCACAAAGATTCCTTTACTATAAATTTTAAAATTATTAAAATATTAAACCAGGCAATGAGGCCAGTCGTGGCGCAGCGGCACAAAGTGTGACTGTAAAACTGACTGGTTGTGGGTTCGATCCCCACTCGAGGAGATAAAATATTTACTTAAATTTATATTTCCATTTCTTCATTGCCTCCAGAATTCAGGAGAAAGTGGGGAACGGAGTGTCTTAACACTAGGTTCCCTCTGCCTACCCTGCTGTGTGCGGAATACAGTGTGACGCTGATTAAAAATATTAAACCTACATCATTATATCTGTCGGTGCTCCCCCACCCGGCTATGATACCGAAACTACCAGGACTTTCATATCTGGAGGTTTGATTATTGTAACAGATTGGTTTCGGGACGAAGTCACAGCCTCGTATGCGTCTTGTAAAATCGAAGTCATCCTCAACTTTCACAATAGCTATGTCGTTGTTCATCCATCTTATGTTGTCATTTTCGTGGCCGTCGAATATATAGTCTGTGGGTAAATAAATATGATAAATAAAAAAAATCACGTAGGAATCTTGGGTTCTTATGTTTTAGATTTTATATTCTTTTGACAAGTTTTAATAAAAAATATTATACATTATAATTTCGCCTTCTTTCGATTATAAAGATCAATTCTTTAGAATTTAATTAACACTAATACATGTTTAATACTTCTAATAGGTTATATAAAAATTGACATATAATTTTATGTAGTAATAAAATAATAAATTTGATCTTGCATATCTCGTCTGAAGGGAAAAAATTAAATAGTTCGAGTCATCTATATAGCTCACACGGGCAAGTCCGCGAGCAGAAAGCTAGTTTATCTATTAGGACATACACTTAAAGAATGTAGTAAAGACTGTATGTAAAATTTACTAATTAAAATAAAATAACGATTGATAAATGAAGGCTTTGTAGGGCAGTATATATTTATTATGAACGGGACGGTGGTGGGTTCCCTTTGCCTGCCCTGTTATGTGCAGGATACAGAGTAAAGTAAAAAAAAACTTACTCCTAGGAATGCACTTCCACACAGCTTTCTTAGCTCCGTTTTTAATACAAGCGTTATTATAACGGTCATCTTCCTCATTGTGACTAAAAGTTGAAATATGGTGGTTTATATAATTAATGAAACATGATAAAACAATATATTATTTAATCTTACTTAATAATATGTGTACAAGAAAAAACCTACATATAAGATTAGATTTTTTATACGGTTATTTTTAACAAATATAATAGATTTTTTTCATATTCTCGCTTTAATAACAAAGCAAAACGCGGTGTTGAGTTCCGCCACATAACACACAATACCTCGAGAATTCGGCGGAAAGTGCTAAACGAAAGTTAATTGGAAAGGATTATCTTATCATTAGGTTCCCAGGTTCCATCTGCCTACCCTGCTATGTAAGAGTTAAAGCGTGAAAAAAATATCATTTACAAAAAAAATGTTTACACTTTTTTACAAAATCAACGTAAAAAAGTATTTTTATAGGTGAATAGTGGAAAAAGCAAACTACATTTTCTACTATTCTCCTATAAAAAGTTAAATAATGTCTACTATCTTTATTACATACGGGAGGTATGAAAGCCAATAAGTATAATTTTAACAATTACCTGTGAGTACCAGAGACTACATAGAAATTTTTCGCGTCCTCTATACAAGCGGCGGAGGTTAGTATGTATTGCTCGTGCACTATTACTCCACCGCACAGCCAACGACGGTAGTTTGAAAATTTCGGATTATGTGTGGGTAGTTTTAAATAGACCTTAATTTAAATAAGAGTAACAAATTAAGCAATGTTGGACCGCCATTTTAATAAAAAATTGGACAGAAATCAAATCAATACCTTAAAAAATAATTTTAGGGTTCCGTATCTCAAAAGAAAAACTAACACCCAAGACAATTTATGTCAAGATAAATAATTAATTATCCAGATTTACGGTTCTTTTGAGCACCATAAATTAATCTTCTAAATCTAAGCAATCAAAAGACACAAGTGTTTATGCGTATATGCATTTAAGCTTAATATTTCCACGCAATCTTGATAGAAGAACAGATATACAGACAGACAAAAAAAAAATATACCATATAAGAATTCTGTTTTTTATTTTTATTTTGAGATACGAATCCCTAAAACACTATACTGTACACTGAATTCAAGTAATATTTAAAGGTATTAAATGTAACTATGTTTACATCCATATTTGATATATTACAGATTTTAATTTGTATTTACATACCATATAAGGTCTGTTGTTGCCTGATTGTTCTCCGTTAATAATCCTCCTGGTTTTGTTTAAAATCCCTTCGATTTGAGTGACATTAGTGTTTAAAAGTATATTTTTTGCATCCAACGGCAAACTTTTTGCATTAAGCAGCTCTACATCTGCAATGAAAAGAAATAAAATGACAACTCTGCACAAGTTAGAAAAAAAAAAATGTAAATGTTATATAATTTCACAATATTTATATACAACTTTAGAATATTTTGGTCAAAATTATTTATTATTGTTATAAAATATATTTGCATCAAAATTTTATAGAGATATTTCTGAAGAAGGCAGAGGGAATCGAGTGTACTCTCCTTTCCCCACTTGTCGGTCCAATTTTTGAGACACAGCGTTTTCAATGACGGAATTCAACACCGCGATTTGTCTTCTTGCTAGAGCTATGAAAATAATTGATTCTAAAGAGTTCGAATCGAATCCACAACGGCCACGTTCACAGTCAGTCGCTGTTTCGCAGAGCGACAACCGCCTCAATAAAATAAATTATATAAGAATTAAAAATAAAAATTCATACCGATTATAATAAAAAGTATTGATATAAAGAAATTTTCTATGCAGTTTCGACTTTTTACATTACATATACATAGCTTCATAGTTGTAAAAAAATATGGTTTCGTATAAGATTAACTTCATATGGACATGGTTACTTAAGATATTGATTAATTTCTACATACTAACTATAATGGTATGATCGATTTTATGCATTAAAATATTTAATGTGTTTTTTCTTTCACTTTCTAACGTAGAAGTTTTTATATGATTAATTTAAAATGATACAGCTACCAAAACTTTATTATTTATATGCTTATGATTAGTTCCCACCGCTCCATTTTACGGATCTTTCTTACGATCCTGGGCTAGGTGGCGGAACACAACGCCACGCCTTGTTTTATCTAGTCGGGAAAGTGAAAAGTAAATGTTAACTGGATTGCAAACATTTCTCTAAGTAATTATCTCGGAAACGCATGGAGGTATTAAGAAACTAATATCAAATATTTAAATCTACCGTAGATTTATTTCTCCCTTTTTGAAGTTCAATTGTTTCTGTGCTCGTTGTAGAAAATATCAAACTTGTAAGTCACTGCAAGCAAAAGATCATTTATGCATCGTTTTTGTCGATACGAAATTTGTTTTTCAAATTCACAGCGCTATGAAAATGAGATTTTTCTCATGAAGTTACAGTTATGAAATTTAATCGATTTTTATAAATTGCTCTTCACTTTGACCTACAATCCTGCAATAGATTAGGACTCCTCGGTGAGCGAGACTGACCCCCTTCATTCAAATGAATTGTTTCTTAAAAATACCGACCTCCTATGAAAAAAAAAATTAAAAAAGATTTGATTGATTGAAGATTGATTATGTCTTTCTAACACGATGAATGAATGAAACCAACTCTAGTACACATTTCATGAAGCTATGGGATTTTTACCCAATTGCGGGGGAGGCCAAAAGGAGGGTTATATTTTTAGCATTTGTATGTACGTCTGTTCCTTTATTCCCTTTTAACTGTTAAACCAGGGAACCGATTGATAAATATGATGACATATCTTGAAGGCGCAAATGTTATTGGAAATATTTAATTATTAGTAGGAAATATTTAGTTTACCTATGCAGTAGGGCTTTTGTTTTGTTTATGATTCACTTGTTTTTTATATAATATTTTTATTGGCAATTATATATATATAAAAATTAAATTAAATTAGCTTCACGCTGTATCCCGCACACAGCAGGGTAGGCAGAGGGAACCTAGTGTTAAGATACTCCGTTCCCCACTTTCTGCCGAATTCTGGAGGCATTGCGTGTTGAGTGAAGAATTATATATATATATATATATATATATATATATATATATATATATATATATATATATATATATATATATATATATAATGTGTTTTTATATTGTCTATAAAAAACCCCATTGCACCAAAGTCGGGTATGAAAAAAACGCATTTAATATTAAAAATATGTATATTTTATTTTGCCTAACTCTTGATGATTACTTGAGACGATTACCTATAAGATACCTAATAGCATCCTTTAATTCCTTGCGT
>JAATLQ010038542.1:60765-97686 GCA_013421005.1 Heliconius erato x Heliconius himera | reverse complement strand
CATTTAATATTAAAAATATGTATATTTTATTTTGCCTAACTCTTGATGATTACTTGAGACGATTACCTATAAGATACCTAATAGCATCCTTTAATTCCTTGCGTCTATCTATCTACTTCTAAGATTCTGCATCCTTCTTTTTCTAACTAAAAATATAAAATGTATATATAAGTATACTTGTATATAGTTAATAAAAAAATCAGATACACACTGTATCCCGCACACAGCAGGTTAGGCAGAGTTAACATAGTGATAAAACACTCTGTTTCTCACTTTCCGCAAAATTTTCCAGACATTCCGTGTTGAGTGGCGGAACTCAACGCCGCGAGTTGCCTCGTTACCAGGGCGAGGAAATGATAACATTAAATATAGCATTTCCGTGGCGTTCAAAGTAAATATTGACATAAAATATTTAATAAACAACGTTAGTCATTATTACCTAACATTTGTCCAATTATAATGCGTTTCAACAATCTTCTTTTTTCCTGATTGCCATAATCTTCTGCATGTTACCCTATAAGTTAAATTAAAAATTTAATTAAATCAGCTTCACGCTGTATCCCGCACACAGCAGTGTAGGCAGAGGGAACCTAGTGTTAGGGCACTCGGATTCCCACTTTCAGTCGAATTCTGGAGGCATTGCGTGCTAAGTGGCGGAATTCAACGCCGCGCTTTGTCTCGACACCAGAGCGAAGAAATGAAAATATAAATGTAAATAAATATTTCTATTCCTCGAGTGGGGATCGAATCCATAATCAGTAGATTTTACAGTCACACTTTGTGCTCCTACGCCACTACTGGCTTCTCATTTATTCAAAAGAAAATAGTTATTACCAACTTACTTAAAAAAATACAAAATAAAAAATAAACATACTCCTTATCCTTATTGATAGCGCAATTGATGACATTTCGGTACTTCCACACGCTGGTGTAGAGGAAGGGCCCGTAGCACTTGCGGGTGACCTCCGTGCTCATACACGCCGATATGACTCCTATCACCACCGAGTTCTTCCCGCGGCCTCCCACCAGCGGCCCGCCGTGGTCGTTCTGACACCAAAATATTATATTCAATCATTATTATTAACTTTTGACTGTATTTTCCATTCATAATAGTAGTGTAGGCAGAGGGAACCTAATTAAGTTATTCTCATATGTGTATTTTTGAGATATTGCTTGTTAAGTGTTGGTGCTCATCGCCATGCTTTGTTTTAATGTTAAAACGGGGAAATGAAGATAATTAAATCATTCGAGTAGCAATTGAACCGTCCGGAACCAGTCGTCGCTCTTACAGCCAGGCGGTGCGACACTGCGGCATGATGGTCTCAATAAAACTATAAAATAAGAATTTGTTCCTTTACTGTTAATGGCTTAGAGAATGTATTTAGAGAAAGAAAAAAGTTATTAAAAAAATTTAGTAGGTAGAGGAAACCCGAGAATGTAGTGTTAAGACGCTCCGTGTCTCCGTGGCTGAGCTGTTTGTTAATGCTAACTGTTTTGTTTACAGAGCGAGAAAATAAATATATTAAATATTGCATTTCCTCAAATGGGAATCAAACCCACAAACGTTCGTGCTTACAGTCGCACGTTTGTGCCAATTGGCCTCCTATAAGATCTTACATCTCATTTTACAACTCACCTCACAAAATCCACCCGATAGTTGCTTAGATCTGCGCGCATCACTATAATGCCTCGCTGAATGTATTTTTAGAGGAAGTTCTTTGAAGAATCTACGAGCTTTCGGTTGTTCTTGTTCATCTGAATAAACCAGCTCTTTACAGTTTATTTCTTCTTCCTTTTTTATTTATCGAAAAATTGTAACATTATAATTTTTTCATTATAGATTAAACTGAGAAATATTTTTTATTGATATTTAAAGATACATAGCTATAGTATAGATATAGAAGTACAGACCACAAATTTCTGAATAAATATAATTGGGTTTGATATTTTCTAGAAATGGTATAAAAATTTTAACGTAACGGGAATTGAACCCGAACCTCTAGAGAACTGTCCAAACGCTCTGACATATATTCCAATACATATGTATCTACGCCATACAATCTCACAAAGATACGCTGAAATTCTTTTACGCATATTAAAACTTCTTTATGTTTAAAATATATATTTTTGTTTAAACATTTTTGTTCATCAGTCTGCTGTCTAGCATGGTAAAATGGCGGATATCCCATATGTAATGTCCTTATCACAATCACATACACATCAAAATTCTAATTGAAAAATAAAGCAAAATTTCACTTAAATTCTAGACATCAATTTAAAATAAATAATTTTATCTTATTTTTTAAATTTTTTTAAAGTGTATTCCACGCTTAGGAAAGAAGAATACAGGAGGCGCGAGTTCGAGTCCCGCTACGTTCAAATTTTTATACGTTTTCTAAATAAGTACATATATTTTAAATTGATGGAAATAAAAACGATATTTACCATACACAATGCTCCATCATTGCTAACATCGTCTTTGGCGCATATCATGTTCTGATCAATGATGTAGTGGTAGCGGTCGGGCCAACGCTTCTTGCAATTGCTCTTGGATATTAGTACGACGTCGGTCTCGAGGAGCAAAGGAGAATTTGCAGATCTTTCGTATGTCTAGAATTTTGATTGTATTTGGTATTTATATGTTGTAAAAGATTTAGTGAGATGGAAGAAAGGCCTCATTTGATTTTTGAAAACACTACATCGATAATACCGTAAGAAGGTCACGTAAAAAGCATGAGGAACCCCAGAGGACTGTATGAAGACGTTGATGACAGTAGAAGACGCGGAAAAGGTAAGCGGAGACCGTGGAGTTTGGCGCTACGTGATCTTTGGCTAGCGCTCTAGGGATGGATAGCAACAGCAACCAAATATTATAGAATAATTTAAAATGTATTAAGCATATATTTGGTATATGTTTAATAAATTTTATTTGATTTTATCAGATGTATTTGAAAGAAAAAAGTCAAAAATACAATTGCTCAAAGTTACTGAGTTCTTGATGAATGACAACTTTATAGTTTTCCTATTCTCTCGGTAGCATAGTCACCAATAATCAGCATTATTCTAAAGTATTAATATCTTTAAGATCAAACTAACATGTGATACTACTATGAACTAATCTACACAATAATAAATATATACTTTAATCTGACAGATTTAAATGCTCTTTACGGAAGTAATACATTGATTTTGAATAGTATAAATAACATTGAAATCTTACCGAATCAAATTTATCGACGGACCCCCACCCGGCAATAGATGCTACAGTTCCAGAAGATTCTAAATCCTCAGATCGATCGTTAAAAGCGATCATACTGGGTTTGAAGTCACAACCGCGAATACGACGGTTGAAATCGAAATCACTATCTACTTTGACAACTGCTATGTCGTTTTCCATCCAACGTATGTTGTCAAAAGCTTTTCCATCAAATACGTAATCTTGAAAAATAAATAATACATATACGAATACATTATAAACTCGCTAAGATTGGAATTGTGAGCATGGAACCTGATGGCTGTAGATTCCATTTCCAATAGATATTTCGTCTCTTTGATAAGAAGACAAAACGCGGCGTTATGTTTCGCCATTCAATACCGAATGATTCGAGAGTTACCGGATGGAGTCTGTTAATATTAGATTTCCTCTACCTTCCCTTTTTTATTTACGGGGTGAAATCCTCATGGACTGCCTCCGCCTGGGGAAAGACAGAGGGGCGTGCTGGACTCTTACCGGCTAAAACCACCCCGGTGTCACCTCGCACGTGAGCGCGGGGCCGCGGGAGTCCACATTCATCCGCAGCTCCTCTACCTACCCTGCTTTAACTATACGGACTATGAAATAAATATTTCATATTTTTATTTCCTCGCTCTGGCAAAGGCGGCGTTGAGTTCCGGAGCGTCATAACTCTTTCCCTCGTTCCCTCTGCCTACCCTGCTATGCGGGACACAGATTGAAGCTATAATAAATATATAAAAATATATAAATTGCAAACATGAATACATGTGGTGAAATTGGTTATAGAAAACTATATATTTCGCCTACAACTTTACCATAAGTAAAAGTAACAAAAATCTCATTAATTTTTTTTTTGTTGATTTTACAGAATCAGGCACTTCTTTTGTATTGAAATAAAAAAGAGATTTAATTAGACTAATATTAGTCACCATTTTTTATTTGAGTTTCTTTACCATCTAAATGCTGAATTTGAAACATAGTAACGAATAATTAATTATATCTTACCTTTTGGTACACATTTCCAAACAGCTTTTTTTGCTCCATTTTTGATGCAATCATTTTCTGTGTTTCTAGGTAACCACCTGTTTGTATATTTGATAATTAAATAAGTAAATTTTAATACTTATCTCTTAAATTAAAACTTAAAAATAACATTCAATGTATTTCCATTACTATTAGAGTGTATGGTTTATTGAACTTCATTTTAATGACAAAAAATTTTAGAAAAGTTGACCTTCGTGGTAGGGGCAGAAGTTTGACTGTTAACGCAACAGCTCGGTGTTCAATTCCAATTGGGGGAAATAAATATTTAATATTTTCATTTCCTTGCTCTGGTAACGTGACATTGAGTTGCCAGATACATACAAAGCCTCCATACAATTCCTGAAAGTGGGCAATGGAAGTGTTTTAACACTAGGCACCCAGGTTCCCTTTACCTAATTAGCAAGGTGTTACTAAAAAAAAAGCTAAATGACAATTAAAACGTAGAGGCCAGTCTTGGCGCAGGGGCCCAAATTGAGACTGTAAAACAGACTGGTTGTGGGTTCGATCCCTACTTGAGGAGATGATGAATGACAGATTTCATCGCTGTGGTGTCGAGGCAAAGCGCGGCGTTGAGTTCTGCCACTCAAATTGCAATGCCTGGAGGAATTCGACAGAAAGTGAGGAACGGAGTGTCCTAGCACTAGGTTTCCTCTCCAGTGTGCGGGATATAGCGTGAAGCTGATGACAAGTAAAACAGTAAAAAGTCAACAGTTACTTATGCGTCCCTGAGATCACGTAGAATTGTTGGACGTCTTCTATACATGCTGCAGATGTGAGTATATACTGCGGGTGTATTATGACACCGCCACAGAGCCAGTTGGGTTCCTTTAACACTGCGTTTGGTGCTGGGCGCAGGTATACCTTGTAAATGTCAACAAATACTTTATTGTTAAATATTTATTTAAAAAATCTTTTTTTGTACGTTTGAACGTAGCGGGACTCGATCCCGTGTCTCCTGGAAACCAACGATATCTCTTCATTAGGTAATAGAGAAATTAAAAACCAGATCTAGTTTTATTTTTTCACTACCCATTACAGATCTCATTTTTCTTTAGTGAAACTCCAAATTAAAGTACACCGTAATTTAAAAACCACGCGTTGGTAGAGTTATCTCTAAATTATTTATTTCGAGAAATCGTTCATAAGTTGCGTCACTTTACATTACAACACTAATCATTTACATACGAAGTGGTTAGTGAATCAAATTTGGGAAATATAGTAACGAGGCAAAATGGGGCGTTGAGAATCGCCACTCAACACGCGATTACTCCAAAATTTGGTGGAAAGGCTTAAGGTGCAAGTAAGGTTATGGTAAATTATTGAAATTCTTAAATTTTTTTTGGATCAGCTTCACGCTCTATCCTGCACACAGCAGAGTAGGCAGAGGGAACCACCTAGTGTCAAATCATAAACCTACGTGGTTACAAGTGAGTGTATGCTTTTCTTACCATATAAGGCCTTGTTTCACCAACCTCGATACCCTTTAATATTCTTCTTGTTAGATTTAATGATACAGTATTTTCTTTTAGAGTTATGTTTTGAATGCATTCTAAAAATTTACAAAAAATAAGGTTAATAATTTACTCCAATAATAAAATACTTTCTTTTTCTACAAGCAGTCAAAACTCCACACGTAGAAAACTAAAGCTTTATAAATTAATATAAAGTTTATAGTTTTCCTAAATTCCTATAGGAAAATGCGAATCTAATTGTTGGATTCTTAGAATTTTTTTAGTTATATTATTTTTAATTTTGATTTCTTAATATCCAAATAGATATGTAGCTTGAATATTACATTACATTTATAAGAAAAAATATATAAAATATATTTAAAATACTTACCTTTCCCATTTATGAAAAAGGAAATAATTAAAACTAAAATTTTATTTTTTATCATCTCTCATAAAAAAAATATATACGTTCTACACGTTTGAGCATCAAGCAAATTCATTTCACGCTTGACATATGCTTATTAGTAGATACGCGTCTAACAAAAGTTAAATCTTTATTTTACAATTGATATATTCTGAAATAAGTTTTAATTGCAAGTGTGTTGGTATAAATTTAAATTTCTAAAGAATGTTTTCTTTCGTGGTTTTAATATGATTACTGGATTTTAACTTCACGGTGTATCCCGTACATAGCAGGGCAGGCAGAGAAACTTAGTGTTAGGACACTCCGTTCCCATTAAGACACCTGCTATCCCCACTTTCTGTGGAGTTCTCGAGGCATTGCCTAGATTGTATTGGCGGAACTCAAAGCAGTAATTTGCCTCGTTACCAGAGCAAGGAAATGAAAATATTAAATATTTCATTTCCTCTAGTGGGAATCGAAGCCACAACACTACCAAGTTTAAAATCACACGCTTGTCCCTCTAAAGGTATGCAGAGGGAATGTAGTGTTAAGACACTCCGTTCCAAAATTTTCAAGACATTGTGTGTGTAAGCTGTAATGCCAGAGTGAAGAAATGAATTTCAGGAAATAATCATTCATTTTTCGCGTGGGAATCAAATCCATAACCGTCGTGTTACTGTCACAGGCTTGTTTGTGCCTTTACGCCATGACGAGCTCAAACACAATTTCATTTTTATTATACAATACAGAATAAAACATTATAAACAATAACAATATAAGAATATATTATAATTAAAATACATGACATTTATTTAAATATTTATAATTACAATAAAATAGAACCTAGTCTGTTACAGTACTGACATAAATGTAGAACTTAAAAAAAGGAATTAAGAATGTTTAGAACTTGATAATGTAGGTAAAGCACCAATAGATGGCGATGTTAACTGTTGTAACTACTCATCGCTAGATGTCGCTAAACACATCTACACATTTGATTGGGGCAAATATATAACATGAATTATATATATTAAAGAAAATATATAAACTAATAGTAGTAATAGATAGTAGTAAATATCATTAATCAACAATTGCGCGTGTCTTGAGGCAGCGTCTGAGAGTAAACGTGGCGGTAGTGGGTTGGATTCCCACTCGGTGTAATAACTTATTTTCCTTTCCTAATTTTGGAAAGAGAGCAAAGCGCGGTGTTGAGTTTCACCACTCAAAATGCAATGTCACGCATTCGGCTTTGCGCAGGAAACGGAGTGTATTAACACTAAGTTCTTTCTGCCTGCCATGCTCTATGCAACAGTATGTAACAATAGAGTAATATTTTACTCTATTGTTACATACTGTTGCAATAATATAAAATTAAAAAAAATAAAATTAAATTAAATTAGCTTCACGCTGTATCCCGCACACAACAGGGTAGGCAGAGGGAACCTAGTCTTAAGACACTCCGTTCCCCACTTTCTGCCGAATTCTGGAGGCATTGCGTGAACTCAATAATAATATAAAAGTGAGCAATAAATGAACAATGAATGAATTAGCAATAAATGAATGTGAGGAGAATTTACATCATATCAGTACTAAATGAATAGTTGAGGGATTGATTAAATGTCCGTTCATCTGGTAATAATTTGGTAATCAGATCTAATTGCTATTGTATAATAGTGTATCTAGAGATTTTTTTCTGAGAGGGTCTAGACTGGAGCATCCAATAGATTTGTTCGCGTGAAGGATTTTTTTTTATTTTTTCGGAGTTTTTATTTATTAAGATTTGTGGAGTGGGCTCTGGTGTGGGCACAGACCACCTGGTCTTCCATTGCCATTCTATGCGTATAATTGGCGTATGCTTCTATAGCTATATACTACATTTAATAACGTATAACAAATTTTTTTGTTTTATCTACCTTATACATATATAATTGTTTAATTATATTTACCATTTCAATTTACAATAGAATATGCGTACAAAGTTATTATTATTAGGGTGGGCAACATGCACACACCCTAATAACTTTTTAAGCATATTTTCCCTCTTTACTCCCGGCTGTTCCCAATTTTAATAAATATAGGTATAGGAACCAGTATAACACAATGATATGCTATTTGAGGCAGTGTGCATAAAGTAGGCAGTTCATAATACTAACTCGTAATGATACGAACACTTCATAAATTATATTACGATGTACAGAACCCACCATCCATACATAAAATGGAATAGAACCCTTATATTAAATTCTGCTAAGAACCCACAACGGGTTCTTAGCAGAGTTTAATGCATCGTTTTTTAGTATATTTTCATTTTTAGGGTTCCGTATCCAAATTATAAAACGGGACTTCGCTGTCTGTCTGTCCGTCTGTCACCAGGCTGTATCTCATGTACCGTGATTGTTAGACAGTTGAAATTTTCGCACATGTTGTTTTCCTGTTGGTGGCAACAACAAATACAGAAAAAAATATATTTAAGGAGTTCTCACACAACACACGTGATTTTTTTCCCGTTTTTATAGATATTTGTATGTTCAACTCGCACTTGGCCAGTATTTTGGTTAGGCAAATATTGTGTTAGATTCGATCGTATTTTATATTTATGAGAACTGAGACACATATTATAGCACTGAATTCCCAGGTTCCGATGTGCCCTGCTATGTGCGAGATTAAGTATGAATTCGGTTAATTTAAAGAAAAAAATAATGATTTTTATATAAAAAATGATAAATATTTATAAAAAAAATAATTAATATTTATATAATAATGAGTTAAAATTTTATATATTAAAATGAAAAATTAATATTTTTTTTATAAATTTTATATGAAAATAATTAAAATTATATACTTGTACAAGAATTAACCGAATTCATTCTTAAAGTACTATAATAATTAATTTGCTTTAACTGAACATAAATTTATTTAAACTTTTATACATTTTTATTTTAATATACTTTAATTTTTTAGGGTCCCGTTCCCAAATAGTAAAACTGGACTTCGCTGTCTGTCAGGCTGTATCTCATGTACCGTGATCATTGGACAGTTGAAATTATCACAGATGTTATTTTTCTGTTGCATCTATAACAACAAATACAAAGAAAAGTCAAAGCAAAGTTGTTGTATTGTATTATTAAATTGTAAATAGTAAAATAATCTAAACAGATTATTAAAGGTAATAATGTATCTAAATATTTGGGTACTTAAAATTAAGACAATCGATGTGAACTGTGTGTTGTCAGTCGTGTCACAGGGACACAAAGTGTGACTGTAAAATCGACTGGTTGTGAGTTCGATCCCTACTTGAGGGGATGAAATATTTATATAAATTTATATTTCCATTTCTTTGCTCTCGTTACGGGACAAAGCACGGCGTTGAGTACCGCCATTCAATACGCCATGCTTCCAGAATACGGCGGAAAGTGGGGTACGGAGTGTCTTAATATTAGGTTCCGTCTGCTTACCCTGCTGTGTGCGGGATACAGCTGATTTTATTTATTTAATGTGAGTCACACTATCATATCTATTAGACACGCTGGCACCTAGTATTACCTTTAAATATGTAAATACTAATGTACTTAAAGCTTATTCGTGGTTATATCAAAGCGAGGGACTTGTTTATTAGGTACAATAAAGACCAATAATAGAACCTATGAAGCAGTATTTTTTTTTAAATGTTAGATATTATCGGACTTTGGAAAAAATATATTTTTTTTTGGAAATATATCAAATTGAATAAATTACCCGGGCCTTGCAAATTTCAAAACGTAAAGAACTTATAAGTTTTCCTTAAAAGTTTGTAGTAGCACTAGGTACATATTGTGACAATGACCATGCTCTTCAATATATAAATTTCTTCTGTTTGTTCGATTTCTGAAAAAAAAAAACTTTTAATCAGCACCTTCAAATGCTGTTGCTGTATTTGAATAGTAAAATATCTATTGTACTAATGTCGTCAGCTATCGTTGCGCTGGGGTATCAGCGTATGATTGTAAACACGGCGGCTGTGAGTTCGATTTCCACTAGAAAAAATTAAAAATGTTATATTTTCATTTCTAGGCTCAGGTAATGAGGCAATACGCGGCGGTGAGTTCCGTCATTCAACACGCAATGCCGTAAGAATTCAGCGGAGATGAGGAACGGATGTAATTTTCTCTGTCAAAACTGTTATGTGCTCGTACCATTTCGCGATTGCTAGTGATTTTTTTAGCTTTACGCTGTATACAGTTCTCTTTAGTTTTCCTGCCATATGCGGATACATACAGCGTGAAATACAAGAATAGCAATAAATAATGATAAAGAATAAGGTAAGATAAATAATAGGTAATTATGTTTTGTAACGTGTAGGCATGTAAATATAAATGATCTCCTATTAAAATTACGCAATATTATCAGAAAAAAAAATATGAAAACATTGTTAAAAAAATATTTTATGAATAATAGTGTTTAAAACTTTATTTATTGCTTTATTTAACTTTACTGTAAATATATTGAATATGTGAATATTTTTAACATCGTTATAAACCTTTTTGGTTGTCAGACGTTATATATATTTTGATGTATTTGTACTAATATGTTAAATGGTAATAAATAAAAGAAAATAACTACATATCTATCACTACACCTAAACAATACCTTTACCAATTAAAACAGACGCCATCCGTTCTAAGTGAATTAAACTAAAATCTACATCATTTTATGAATAATTCATTCCATTGCAATACGAACACACGTAACAATTATAGTAAAAGCAATACTATTGTAGTTTATCATCCAACCCACAACACCCTTTACCACTCGCCTGTCCGAACCAATACAATAAACAAGCTATCTTCAACCATACATTATACTTATCTATGACCGGGTATTTTATTATAAAGTGCATTGTCTATGGAGCCCGGTCGACCGTACGTAAATAATTTAACTTCGTCTTAAAAGATTCAAAAATAGTTCCTAACAGTGCACCCCCCCTCCCTCCCTCCCTCTTTATATGTTCACCATTTGTCAGTCCATAACTGAATTTAAACGCTACAATATCGTGTGAAACGCCCCTTCGCGGAACTATAGCTGTCTTTGTCTTATGTATATAGAAAATTTTGTACGGAATATGTGCGTCTCGCTCTTGTGATAGATCCTTTATGTGTTTACGTCGTTTCGAATTTGGGAACTGAACTGTTACTGCCATGTGTTTAATATATGAATATATACTTTAATATGTAACTAATAAGGTTGAGATTGCTATGTGAATTGGTGTTATGGGGGAAGCGTTAAAGAGGGACGACGTTAGAAAGAGACAGAACACGTATTCTGTTAAAGTTAGTGAGTCCAAACGAGTTTTTATGTTTGGAAATCGTATTAAGCTTTTGTCGGAAAGTGTTCCACTCAACATAGTTGAGGCGTTTGTGCGGTCAAACTATCACGTCGGGGGCTGATTGGCTCGTCCATACTGTCTGTTGGTCTGTCGTGCGGACTTAACGCGGGAACTTTGTACACAGATTATACTAATAAGTGATTCTATTTTATTGAAATATTATGCTTATTTTCCAGTGCTAGAGTGTTAGTGTTTCGGACAAAATGTCGTCAGTACATTCTGATGACGATCAAGAGGAGATTAATGTGGACTCCGACAGTAGGCTATCAGGTCAATATGATAGGAGTATCGCTTCCGAAGACCGCGATTCTGAACATAGTTTTAATGATAGATATAGGGATTCCCCGAACGATCATATGACTGATACGCAACAGCGGGTGAACCTGCCGTTTAGTATATCCAGGTTGTTAGGGAAACAGTTCGAGGACATTGACAAACGTAGGAATTCCGGTGAGAGTGACGACCGCAGCGACCAGGACACGGAGTCAGAGAGTGCTAAGGACGACGCTAAAGACACAGGATTACCGTTAAACTTCACACATAACCCTGGACTATATCCTAACTCTAGTTTGTTGTTAAGACCTGGACTCAGTCTGGGTGGTGGTTACGGGTTCCCCAGCAATCCGGGCGTCGTTAGAGTGCCGGCTCATCGGGCGTTAGGCGCTTTGGGGGCATGGGGTGTCGCCTTAGATCCCATGAGGCAAGCGGCAGCCGCGGCTTTCGCGCATCAAGTTGTAAAAGACAGACTAAACGGTAAGTGTACACTAATATATATTTATAAAAATATAATTTAATTTTTTAATTAAAGCCACATAAAATTTTAATACCCATAATAAAATTGTTTTAAAAAATTTACATCTTAATTTAGCCAATTAAGTCTAACTACAGTCAGCGCCGAAATATAACATTGATTTTACAACTATAAAAAACTACAAACGAGGTGACTAACATTTTATGTTAAGGTACATCGTCTCAAATACCTCGCGTCTCCAAATATTATCTCGTACCCATAAATCTTTTTAAGTAGTATGTAAATCGTATCTTTACTCAGCAGATAAAAGGGAACCAGATTTTTGGACAAAAAATAAATCGCTTTCAAATGTTATCTTTTCTTACTAAAATCAGTTCTATATGTTATTAGCATAAATGTAATATTTCATTTCGTACGTTTTCATGTTATTTTAAATATAACTGCACTCACAACTGTCAATTTAGAAAATTTTATAAAATTTTCAATATACTAGAATATTGATTTTCACATTAATATTGATTCAAAATAGCTTAAAGCTCTGTAAAAATCTAAAAAAAAGCCATGTTTCTGGTACAAAAATCAGCAAAAACTAAATAGGTATTTATGGGCAAACACTCGATTGTCTATAAAGTAGCGTTGTCAAGCAATTATAGTGACACATCAGGGGTAACTTTTTTTGGATTCTTTCCGGTCACGGCGCCTATGCCATTGTAATTTGTCGCGCCGATCCGGGATTGAAAAAAAATCTTTTCGGATCGGGGAAGCCTTTAGCAAATATAGGTCTTTTATCTTTTTTATCTGTTTTAAATTGTAACAGAAAATCTTAGGATAATCTTCGTTTTATTGTTTATACCTATGTATACTTTCTTTTTTGGGCTTAAATTTGGTTTAGTTTCATATATTCATTACATTGGTGGTTTACGCAAATAAATTTACATATAATAATAATAATCAATGAAAGTCACGGAATAGTAAAACAAAAAATATTTCACAGTTTTAATTTAAAATACTAAGTTTTTGGTTTAATTAATAAAACAGCGTTAAGTATATAATCACGATAGTAATTCCCAATATTATAAGCCTTATTTTTAGTAGGTTCTATGTCCTTTAACTTACTAAATAATAACAAAATTTTCGACTCCCGTGAATTTATATGAATAGATAATAACAATTTATGAAGCTTCACTCTGTATCCCGTACAGCAGGGTAGGCAGAGGGAACCAAGTGTTAAGTCAGTGCCTCACTTACCGCCGAATTTTGGAGCAGCAACACCGCATAATGAAGCGTATAGGAATAAATATAATTAATATATATGATACAATGTATCAAACAATTATACAAAATTCAAAAATCTCTTAAAATAAGCTAACAATCACAAATAAAAAAAGTCACGTACCATTTCTGCTAAAAAATGTCGGCCAAAAAACCAAACCTATCAAATCTGCAGTTGAACGCGTGTGGAAATGAATTAGGTCTTTTTTGCGACCACCCCGGGTTTGAGGAAGTGCGGACGTGCACTCTGTAATTGAGACAATAGGTAGCGTGCGTCGGGAACGTTACACGAAAAAACACCTTTGTCATTTTAGCGCCAATTTATGTGTCAATAATTTGACAGTTTCTTTTTTTTTTATTAGTTCCGTCGTCGTCGCACAAAGGATTTGGGTTTTGCCAATTTGCTTAGTTTTTTTTGTGGTTGTTTTATCCGGTGTTTGTTATAGATTTTTTGAAATTAACTATAAGCACATCATCGATATTTTTTCCCTTTTGTATTGACAAACACAATTTATAATTTTCTGATATTTTAATTTTAAACATGTGTAATTTTTTATAAGTGCATGTTTTCTTAAAATATTATTTTGTTTACATATCTCTCTACAAATATATTATCTGTATAATTAAAACCACAATCACAACCCTTCAATCCGTATCTCTCTACGTGCGTCGGAAATACCGACATGATGATGAAAAGCTACTTACTCAACCATTATGGTGACTTCTTAAATTACATATTTTGAACAGCGTATCTGGTATATTACATAAGCAAATAATCGTTCAATATAAAATAAAATTTTAAAATTTGTTATTTAAATTATATTTATCTTTATAAACGTGAATATATTTATTTAAAACGAGTTTTAATTAAATTGCTTTAAATATTTGAAATTAATGAAGTGGAAATATTTAAAATATTTTGAATATTAATTGGACATTGCTAAAACAAGTCGGCCATTTTTTTTTATTGAATCGATAACTTTTGAAAGTACAAAAGAAAACAAAATTTTATTTATGTTGTTTAAAGAAAGTGCATACCTACATTTTATTAATCAGCTTATATTTTCAATAGAAAGTGGATGGATATAATATTATTAATAACTTTATTATAGGTATTATATTATTAATAATAGTCTCACAATAAAAAAAATCTAATTTAGGTACACAATGTTGTCTCGCCTTAATAGAAATAACTGCAATTATTATTTCTTCTCGCAATACATTTATTAAGTAAATTTATAATCAACCTTTATTTTGACAAAAAAATACTTTAAACTAGCTTTTAATATTCATCGACATTTTTTTTCATGTCGTAATCGATCAAACGATAAATTTAAATTATTGTATATATAATATTAAATTATTGGTATTATAATTTTTTAAGAAAGTCAGACGACATTTTTTCACTTAAACCTTTGTGAGTAAAATAGGGAACGGAGCACTAATTCCTTATGTACGGGATAAAGCTAAAAAAAAACTTAGCGACACACGTCTTTACTTATAGCAATAACCTAACATCCTAATGTGTTTAAAGCGTAACAAACAAATAGAATACTTAATTAGAAAACGTATAAAAATTTGAACGTAGCGGGACTCGAACCCGCGCCTCCTGGAAACCGACCAGGAGTGTGGAACAACACTTTAAAAATGTTTAAAAACAAATAGAAGTTACCTAAGCCTAAATATTCTATTATTCGTTTACCACTTTTCACTGTTTCTTATAAAGAAGTTATGTTTAGTTCCGTCTCGCTTTTTATCATTTTTTAGTGGATTTCGCTCGCAATTACGATGTTTTATTTGCCAGACGCCAGAAATGTAGCTATTAAGTAAAAAAGAAGTCTATTGTATAGCAGCGAATTTGCGTACCGACGCGAAATTGTTTAGACTATTGTTTTTATAATGAAATGTATAGAGTAATGTAGTGTCTGTTAAGTTTTATTTGTGTTTATAATATATAGTATATAATATAGGAGTATAACATTTTGTATACGGATTGAGGCATTTGTGACGCGTGGTATAGCGTGGCAAGTTCTTTGATTTTCACAATTATTATACATTTTAAATGAAATTATTTAAATTGGATTAATCGCGTATATTTAGGATAATACACTTTTGGAAACACGGGTAAACTATACTAGTGACCACGGACTACTGCAAAGTGTTCGAAACGTCGGATTTATAAATATTTATAATGCTAAATATACGCGATTAATCTGGTTAAAATAGTTTCATTTAAAAGCGTGTGACTGCAAATGGATGGTTATAGTTTCTATTTCCGCCATAATTATATCTCTCTCGGGCAGATAAAGCACGGCGTTCAGTTGCGCAACTCAACAAGCAGTGTCTCGAAAATCGAGGTTTGCTTGGGAAAATGACTTTAACACTAGGACCCCTTTTTTAACATATCACCTTCCCTCTGCCAGTAGGCATAATGGCATACGAAAATAACATGAAGCTGAACAAAATTAAAGCTGGCAATTTAAATAAATTGTCTTACAACTGTTCTTTATAATTACAATTGATTGATGTCTTTGACAATTATTATGGTCTTTTTTATTTCTTCACCCTTGTGAGTCAAAGAACGGCGTTGACTTCTGCCACTCAAAAATCGATGTGAGAATTCTAGCGGGGTGTCTGGCATTAGCTGCTGCTTTCTTTTTATATTTATGAATAAAACACATGTTTATGTGTTAAAGATGCAGAAAGATAAAGGTAAGGCGTCTGAATATAATTAAAAAAACGTCTTCGAGCGTTGGTTAATTATTAAAGGGCTGTGTTCAGCAGACTTCCTTATAAGATTTTTAAAAAATATAAAAAGTGTTGTTACGAGATATACAAAAAGTTAAAGTATGTGTTGCCTACACACACTACATTTTAAAATATTATTATATTTCAATTTATTTATTTTCACATAAATCATTTTGGTTAACCAAATTTTGTAAAAATATAAAAAATGCTTCACGATGTAATGTAGCAGTAAATGGAATCTAGTGTTAAGACACTCCGTTCTCCAATTTCCGTCAAGTTTTTGAGACATTGTATTAAGTGGTGGATTTCAACGGCGTGATAAAAAGACACGTATTTACGCTAGTTAAGTTGTGTATTTTACATTCAAGCACTACCCCGAGTGGTTGTTGAAATTATAATCTTATATACTTCTATATTTACCAAAAACTCCACTATGACATTAACTAATAAGAAAAAAAACATAATAAATAAAATGTATTACGTTTTTTTCATTCTAACTAGAAAGCTGGGCCAGCATCATGTCACCTGGAGCGTATCTGAGTGCGACTGTTAAATTTGCGGTGTGACAGCGTACACCGCAAATTTAACAGTTGCTTACTTGTTTAGCTTAAAACAAACAGTTATCCAATAGATAATCGGGAAAAAATGTATGGCTACTTAGTTTTCTTAACAACTTACTTTTAACGGGTTTACTTGTTTCTTGAAATATAAAAATGGAATCTCTTTTGAAAGAACCCCATTAAGAGAAGTCATGATATGTATTAGGTTATATTCAAACTTTACTTTGGTTAAACAAATGACGGCGTTAAGTTTCGCTACCCGATAGAGAATGTATTATACATTATGTGCCGAATAAGGGCGGAAGGTAGGAAGCTTAATCTGGTCTGTAGTCCACTGCTATATGGCGCGATGATAAAGTGTGAAGCCATATAAAATAGTAAAATAATATTTCTAAATAGTTATCTGAAATATTGCGATTTTCGAGAGTTTTACAATGTAATATTTAAGGTTAATAAAAATATTTTTTTCAGTTCAATTCTATTCTGTTTCAAGTAAAAATATATATTTTATAAAATCAACTTTTATCTATAACAAATAAAATAAATCAACGTTTCCTATAAATATTTTGCGGTTGAATAACTTAATGCAATAACAAATAGTAAATTAGATTTGCATTTTTAATATAATGATTTGAAATCCTTTGATTAGAGATAATTAGTTCGTTAATATATATAGATTTGTAGATAAGTACACTATACTATGTACATACCTATATGGAGTTAATAGTTGAACAAAGTAAAATAATTTGTAATTTTAATATATTTTATTGCTAAATACTAATAATGAAATACTGTTTCCATCATTTTGAAATCCATTTTTCAATAAATGATCAGCTTCACGCTGTATCCCTTATATAGCAGGGTAGGCAGAGGGAACCAAGTATTAAGGCCATTTCCTATTTTCCGCCAATTTTTTTTAAGGCAATACGAGTGACGAAGGTGACGCCAGGTTCATTGCCGCCAGGGCAAAAAAAAAATATTAATAAATAATTATTCATCAATCCCCTAGTGGAGACCGAAGCCACAACCGTCACACTCTTGTGTCTCTCAATGAAATCTTCCTAAAAAGCTGTGACACTTTTAATTCCTCTATTTTGCAGATTTTTTAAAATTTGTGTATGTGTGAATCTGTTTGTTTAAAGGTTAAGATCTCTATATCCCGATTTACTTGATTTACGTTTTTACATTGAAACTACGAGCAAAATTTATCAAACATAAATTTTACGAAGATAAGCTTCGGCTTTTATAGCGTGTCATTTGGACGTATACTTTTCGAGAAAATGTAAAATTTAAATAATTCAACGCTGTTTAAGGCTGCAAGCCTAGGTAAAAATCGCGCGGCGAGCGCTCTTGCCGCCGATGAAATCCTCTCAAGCAGCCACGTAGTGCTTGCACTATCTCAGAATTATGAAAACAAGTTGTTCATGATTAAATGTAGCACTCCGTTGACGAATGCATTATAGAGGGTATGCGGGCGAAGCCGCGAGTGGGCCGCTAGTCGATTATAAAATTATTCCAATTATTTTTTTTTATTTAACTTTTTCTTATGCAGTCGATATTTTGTTATTTATCCGCCGTGCAAAAAAATTCTGTGTAATGTGAACTCTGTGAAACACTTAATTTTCGTGTTATTTGATAGGACTCAACTTTATTTAACAAAACCAAAGAAATTGAATATAATATTTTAACTCTTTCTCCACTTTCCGCTGAATTCTGGAGGCATTCCGTGTTGAGTAGCGGATCCCGCGCTTGGCGACTACGCCAGAGCGATGAAATGAAAATATAAATTTAAATAATATTTATTTAAATAATAATAATAGTAATTTAATTTCCTCGAGTGGGGGTCGAACCCACAACCAGCCGCGTTTACACACGCCGCGGAGTCACACTTTGGTCCCTCCGCTAAGACTGGCCTTATAAGTAAAGATAATTATAAAATATATGTAAATGTAACAAACAAACAAATAAATTATATATACTACTAACACACAGATATAATCTCATTTCCTGTCACCTCAGCTTTCTCAAGTCGGTCACAATCGTTTGCGATCAATAGACGGTGTAATTGGCCATGTTCTCGTAATGGCCGCTACTTCCGCACCGCACCGCAGTCGTACTTATTTACTTTACTGGACTAGGGTTGCAACGTTAAATAGGAGGTTAAGTTATAGGTTTTATAGCTTAGGAAAATAATGGAGATATTTGTCACTATACTGTTTTTATGTATTTTAGCGAGAATAGAAGGTGAGGGAGTGAAATGTTATGAAAACATGAAAAATAAAGCCTATTTTAAATTAGAATGGTATGCCGAAGGAACTTATAGTTGAGACACTCTATTTTCCACCGGAGTGACTGCGAATGGTGGAACTTAGCTGTGCTTTGTTTGCCAGAGCGAGGAGATTAAAATAAATATAATCATTCCCTTGAACGAAGATTGAACCGAAAACCTTTGCGTCCCAATTATAGCTCGCTGTACCACTGCTCCACGACAGCCTCTAATTTTCTTGTAACTATTTTTAAAACATTATTTCTATAAATAAATACTTTGATATAATTTAGTTGTATAACACATATACATATGTTTATTTAATCTTTTAAGACTAAACCAAGGGCCTTATCTGAGTAAGCCATAAAACAACATACCGTGGCAACTCAGTACAACATAAATATGTAGAACATACATGTTTTTTTCATGTAAACCCATAGTTTATCACAAATGTCCAATTTCCATTTTATCGACAACTGATCTTTAATTACTTTTAGATTCGGGGCTAGTTCGTTCATCTGTATGTAGAGATAAAACAAACTCGCGTCCTTACACCGGTATTTCTATATTTTGATAAGTTTTTGTGGGCTTACGATAAAATCCACGTTTACCTTAATAAGGTATCTATTTAGGCTGATAAAGCTTTTAAGTTGTATATTTTAAAAGTAAAAAAAAATAACTTTAATTGATTTAAATTTAAAAAGATAAACTATGTTTGTTTTCTTTAAATAAAGTAAAAGAAAAATTACATACAGAATATTTTCGAAGGCCTAATTTTTAAATAGTGACTAATTTTGAAAGTTCTATATTAAATATTATTGAACGTTATAGTTTTATCACTTAACCCACTGAGATAAACATTATCATTAAGACTATATCACCTTAGTTCTCAACGATTCAAATTATACATAAATGAAAATAATACCTAAGAATTAAGGATTGTAGAGAATATTAAAAATGAAAAAGTTCCCCCGTCTAGTAACAGAACATACGGTGTTGACTTCCGCCAAAACGTAGTGTCTTGACACTATAAAATCTCCTCTCCATCCTGATATATGCGGGATTATGCGTGAACCTGAAAAAAAAACAGTATTTTTATTCTATATTAAGATTCTGAAGATATTATACAAATCTTAAAGTATTTAGTAGGTAATTCCCTTCAATCTAAGAACGCACGATTTGCACCATTCTATTATTTTTCTTAATAAACGTAGGTCTATAATTTAGGTCAAAACCTTACCTGAGCGGGCACGAGCAGACGGGTAAAACGATTTAGTCCGCTGTAATTGTTTTATTTGAACCAATGTCTTGCATTTTTTTTTTGCTTTTGTTTATTGAGTTATATTAGAGATATGTGTTGACGAGAATGAATCACGATTTAAAGTTTGATTGGAATATGTAAAAATAAAAATAAATTGGGTTATAAAAAATATATTTTGTCAAATGTTCAATATTCGTTGCATGTCGATATATTAAAACTATAATACTCATTTCAGTAACAATTTCGGTGGTTCTGTTGTTTTTTTTTAAATCACGCATTTTCCCGCGGTGCAGGATAGACAGTAAACCTAGTGCTAATACACTCGGTTACGAATTTTCATTACACGACATTGAGTGGCGGAACTCAACGCTAGGTTTCGTCTATCAGAGCGGTGAATGAATAGAAACGATTCTATAGCACAGCCTCAGACTCTACAGTCTGTAAGTTTAACAATGGTACTCCATTGACAAGGTTATGTTATATCTATAATAATAGTATATTAATATTATTAATATACCACATATTAGTAATTCGAAGAATAGTCGTGTCTTATAACAAAATCAATATTGTCAATATTTTTAAACTTAAATTATCTATTTTAGATCCAAAATATTTTCTTACTTCATTTTTCTCCAAATATTTAAGCCTAAATATAAGAATAGACAAAAAAAACCTTTAGTGACACAACCTCGTTAATAAACCCCTGTCTTTTATTTTCATATTTTATGGCATTTAAACCAACACATACCTAACTTACCAGTGACAGGTGCTCCACAGAACTATTCAAAACAGCAATTTGGATAATATATAATGAAATTTAACGTGCTTTCATGCTTTCATTTCAAATAACAATATCAAGAATAAGTCATTCTGCTATATCATTTAGGTGGCATAAGAGCCTTTGAAGTGGCCGACGAGGTCGTATACCCATTATTAATAGTGTATATACTTAATTGACGTTTCAAGTCTTTATTACTTACCGCCATTTACGCCAATAAATGTGCCATTTTAATAAACTTTAAATATTGAACAAAATTGCACGTAATAGTCTGGTATTGTAAAAGAGATAGAAATGTTTCTTGTATGGATGAAACTTTAGAATAACGTTGGAATGGATAAGGTAATATTTTTGATATATTTAAAGTTACTTAGAAAAATCTTTGAATTTCTTGTTTAGTTATCAGAATAACATAATGTTAATTTGCTTGCATTACAGGTGAGTAAAGATCGCTATATGATAGAGAATAGTTAATAGAAACTACTTGATGATGATGATGTAAGAATTCTAATGCGGGCATTTAGATTTTAGAGATTGAAAAAAATGTTTACAATTACAAAAAATGTTGTGTGATTTAATTTTCAACAACATATTTTTTTATATTTTATAAACGAAACGCGAGGCGACATGGAACGCGTGTTGAGTGACAGAACTCAACGTGAGTTCTATCACTCAACACGCAATACCTGCAGAATTTGTGGAAATGGGAAAACGAAATTGCCTGCTGCCCTACTGCTGCAGTGTGAATCTAAAAAAATATAATTAAAAATAAATCAGCTTCACGCTGTATCCCGCTCCAGCAGGGTAGGCAGAGGGAACCTAGTGTTAAGACACTCCGTTTCCCACTTACTGCCGTGGGGAACGGAGTGTCTTTACACTAGGTTCCCTCTGCCTACCCTGCTGGTGAATTCTGGAGTAATTCTGGATGCATTGCGTGTTGAGTGGCAGAACTCAACGCCGAAAAATTGTAATTAGTTAAGTCATATATAATTTATAAAGTTCTATCAATAGAAATTAATAAGAAGAATATAGTTAAATGCTGTCTAACAAAATGATAGTTACAAAGCTATTTAACTTCTTGGTATTATAAATTCCATTAAACGTGCAGACAACACGTCAAAATATCAGAATTCCAAACTATGTAATCTCTCCACATCTAATTTGGAATCCGCAATATCATCGATACTAAAATAATAATATCGAGTATTCCCCGACGCGGCGCGGTCTGAAAATTTGACGGCGTACACGATGATGCCGTATAAGTATCTAGGGTTTTGTGGAGTAGGCTTGTCGTTTATGTAAAGATGGAAAATTTATATGCATTATATATTGAATTTTGTAACATATTCAAATAAAAAAATATAAATAATATATTCTAATGATATATATCATTTAGGATCCTTGACGCATCCCCACAGCTTCCTCGCAAAATGAGCTCAATACCATAATAAATGGAATATACATTATACCTGAGTACGCATACTCTTTTTGTAGAACCAAATATAATATAGTTTTTAGGCAATTTTTTTGCTTCACCCTGCATCACGCATATAACAAGGGTAGACAGAGGGAACTTAACTTAACGATTTAACGACGCTAAATTTAGGAGAGTTTTCTGTTGAGAGGAACTCAACATCAAGCTTTATCTAGATACCAGAGCGAGGAAATGAAAAAGTTTCTTCCCCCGACTGGGAATCAAATCCGCGACCGTTGCCTTCATAATCACGCTACGACTTATTCAGTAAAAAAAAAAGAACAGACAGTACCTATGCAAATCTTTTTACATTGAAACTTTTCGTTTCAGCATAGTACCAACAAATCATCAGAATAATAAAACATTAATACCACCCTCGCTCCAATACAGCGTTATATGCGTTCCTCCAAAGTGAAATGTGATGATGTCTGATACTTTACAGTCAAAATTCATAAGCAAAACTGTTACATGCAAATATAAAGTTTGAAAAAAGTGACTTTGGCCTGTATTTATGGCACTCTAAAGTCTGGGATCGATCTTGAGATACCTTTTTCATTCATAAACTATATATTTATGAATAAAAATAGCGTCTTAACTTTTATTTTAGATTTAAGAGGGATTTATAAATGCGGGCCATAATATATAATAGTCATTGATTTCTGTTTTCATACTAAGAAACCGTTTTTAAAACTTTTATCTTGTTCTAGAATATATAAAATGATTATGTTTAATTTAAGCAAAGGATTATTTCCATATCGTTCTACATATAATTATAGCAATTGTTGCTATTGTTTCATGTTAATATGAAATGAGCCACTAGTTACATGGTGACTGCTTTAAGTCCTACGTAGGACTTATTTCGATATATAAATAGTTATGTGACAGAGATGTGTGATTGAGGCATTAAGTTTTTTTGTTTTATATTTATTTAGAAAACCTATAACCATATGAACGTAGCGGAACTCGCGCCTCCTGGCCTCTCGTGGGTTTTCTAAATAAGTATTTTTCTTTCCCAAGTGTGGATTATCATGTTAAAAATGTTAAAAAGTTTTTTTTTAATATATAATTCCTTTAGAGAAGAAATGCTGTTTTATCACCAGATTTTAAATTAATACCTCAAAAAATAAGAAAATTACACGACAATAAAAAAACAAATAAAACACCAATACACACTACCTGCATATTAAAAATGTATTGATACTTTACACGGTATGTAGGTATTCGTAATACCCCAAAATCATCGATACACTAAAACATCGATAACGCGTCCGCCATATTTCCCCCGAGACGCTATGAAAATTTGACGCGCCTCCGCGATGATATAGGCGTGCCCGTAATCCCCTGAAACCACACTTTTACTATTAAATATTCTTTGTGTGAAAGCTTTGAGCTTTTATATTGAAACTTTAATATTAGAATATTTATATAAGTTATTTATTTGATATATTTTTTTTAAGATTGATTCGATGTATCCCGCACATAGGTAACCTGGGAACTTAGTGTTAAGACACTCCGTTCTCATTAAGACACTTCCATTACTTATTTTCCGTAGAATTCTGGAGGCGTTGCGTGTAGAGTGGCGGAACTTGCGTCGCAAGTTTCATCTTTTATTTATCTTTTTGTTGTTGAGGAAGAATCCTTTGGTAACGATGTACTGTGTAGTGGTATAAAAATATTACATATTTTATTTCCTAGACTAGAAATTGAACCCACAACCTGCCGCGCTTACATTCACACACTTATGCCTCTGCGCCACAACTAACCTCTAAACTGAAATTTAAATATTTTATTTTATTACATTTTATAGATTTCTATTTTACAATAAGGATAAAATAGTTGTGTAGTAGGTAAAATTAAATTTTGCTTTAAATTAATAATATTAGTTTTAGTATTGCATTTTATGTGGCTTTCAAACAAACTGACATGTGACGATTTTGAAACTTACAAAATTTAATACAAATTAATTTTTATTTGTAGAAAATATAACATACATACAACCGTAACTTTTACACGCTGTGCTGTTCAGGGCAACTACCGGCTTTAATATACAGATTAAACAAAATTTTAAATGTGTAAAAATATATATTTTATCTCTAGATATTATTAACCTAAAAATATAATTAAACAAAATGAACGAAATTTGAACTTATATTAAAACAAAAAAAAAATAGCCTTTACTAAGTAGTAAAGTTCAAATAGATCAAGGTTGATATGGTTTATGGCCAATCCATATTATGGTAGATCATAAAAACAGCTATATTTCAAAAGTGTTAATATATGAGAGAGCTGCCGCCGGGAGACGGACAAACTCGTACATGAAATATTATATTGCATATATTTTATTGAGATTAGATCATTCTGGAAGTGTCCCATGATAAAAAATGCCTATACGGTTAACTTTTTTTATCGTTATACATTTTCAATCAAGTAGAGACAGAAAGACAGAACGGACTTAGTGTTCTCTTCGTTACATTTTTTTAAAGTATAAATATTAAATAACAAATTGTATATTAAGTAGGTATTTAGGCAAAAAATACACTTAATTCATCAAAAAGCAGAGTAGGCAGGGAACCTTGTCAATCACTACGCTAAGTTGATTGGCAGAACTTGGCGCCCACAACTGTCTTGCTTACCGTCTGATGCTTTGCCGTTTTCGATATTGAATTAACAATTAAATCAGCTCACTCACGCTGTATCCTGCACACAGAAGTGTAGGCAGAGAGAACCTTGTGTTAAAACACTACGATCCTTACATTCCGCCGAATTCTCGAGGCACAGCGTGCTTTGTGACACAGACACCAGAGCGAAGAAATGGAAATATTAATTAAATAAATATTTCATTTCCCCGAATGGGGATCGAAACCACAACCAGTTGTTTACAGTCACACTTAGTGTCCCTGCTCCAAGAATGGCTCCAATTTTCAATATAGTTAAATATAATCTTAAATGTTACGTTATATATACATTTAGTAAATTATAAAACAAATTGTCTGCTAAAACAGAATACTTAGTGATATAACAATAAAAAAGAGTCAAAGACATGACATCACTTAACCCTTCGTTTACTTTAAATTATACATTAAATGTTGATTTACACACGAATTTGGTACTAAACAATAAAATTCGCAATAAAAAACTTTTTACAACTTGAAAATACATTATATGGAAGCTTTTAAAAAAGCAAAGGCTTATTATATATGTTTAGGATTAATTATGTGAAAGACAAACCGGCAGGATATTATGTTCAATTAGGTTTTGTAACCGCCAGAACATGATGATGACAACGTATGGACATCATTTTAATGACACTAAGCGTGTAGATAATGATTCTTCATGTGAACATCTCATGGTTATCATTAACTGGTGGTTACGATGGAATCTCTTATAAGAATATTTTTTTAATTAAAAAGTAAATACAGAAGTTTCAAAAGGAACAAAATAAATGGTAATTGCTCAGTTACTATTATATTTTAAGGTAATTTTGTTTGAGATCATTTTAGCGTAAAATTTTCAAATAATAAATATTGTGTGGCAACCACAGAGGACAAAGTTAAGCAATTTTTATAGTATTCGAAAATAATTTCGTTATTTCTTTCAATGTTTTCCTTGGCTTACAGTAAATCGGTACATTACTACTGATTTATGTCTATGGGCAAGCCTGCACAATACACACGTATAAAGAAGGTAAAAAAGGCAAGTTTAAAAATGGTTCCTATTAAAATTTACCGTTGCAAATAATATCCGGTTTTGCAGTATCACGCTAAGCACCGCCTTGCACCATCAACCTACATAAAACCATAGATTCCATCATTATATGGCGAATTATGGAAGAAATATAGAAGGTAACGACCTAACAATGCATAGAAGCAATAACATTAAATCTAAACTCTACACACGTGAAACGAAACAGAACATAAGATTAAAGGAAAAAGTACTAAAAGCTCAACATCATAAACCTCCCTTTGTCCCAACGACTGCGATGTTTCACTGCAACAACGTATCCCGATTGCATCCCGCTTTCATCTCTTGAATATTCCATGAGTTTCTGTATTCTACTGTACTGCACAGTGCGCTCCGTGCACAGCCTCGTTTGATAACCTAACTAGCAGATTGGTATCGGTTGTTTCCTACAATATGTATGAGATTTTGTCCATTTTTTTCCACTCCGGACCAATGTCCGGCAGTAATTGGAAAATGTAGCGTCGCACTACCGTTTTTCTGATTCCGCACCGCCCTGATTCAGTATTTACGACCAATAAACGCAATTTTAATAAGACCTAATGGGAGCAAAAAATATATTTATCGACTACAAATTTGTTGGTGCTAAATATTTTATAATGCACCATTACGTATGATTGATTGACTGTATAGTAATTAACGTCCAAAATTAGATGTAGTCGTAAAACGTTAAAGAGAAACGTTCCGTTGTTTATCTCAAAGTTAGTGGGTAGGTGCTAAATCATATACTGGGCTGAAGAGAGCAGGCGTGGACAAATACGACTGCTGGAGTGATGGAGCGTCTACCTCCAATCCCTAGCGACGTTGAGTCCAATTAGACGTCAGGCATTCGTCTTGCAGCCTCCCCATGGGGTGGCGAGTAAATATGACTGGGAATTTCCCGCTTTTTAACCTGAAATATGGAACGTTGGTGGCGCAAAATTTGAGCCGACGCGTTACGATGTATAATTTTTTAAAGCGCCTCTGAAATGAGTTGGTGAAATATTAAGTAGATGCATTGAAGTACACTTTAACGCTTAAACTTTTTTATTTTTATTATGTACGTACTTAGTTACTTGTTGTATTCTATAGTTATCTTAAATACTCTTTATCAATACATTCTTCACATATAAAATAACAAATTCTAACATATGCATACATTTTTTTATACAAAAGGTGGTTGTTTTTCAAATAAAGTTAATATTAAAACAATATTTCAAATTCGTTTACAGTGAATCCGGAGGACGGGTACGAGGGATCCCGCCCAAAGGGATAATATCATAAAGGGTAACCCGAGATGGTTAAACCCTTCAATGCTAATTTATTTGCTAATTTTTCTTCGCGTTTAACTTAGTGTTATTACATTTTACCCACTTTAGCTTATTTAATATTCATTTCATTTGACAGGAGGATTGTGTAGATTTTAAATTAATTTCAACATTCTTTTTAAATTCTTACAAATTCTAAACGTATTTTATGATTGGTTTTCTTTGATATTTTAAAGAAAAAATGGTTTCTCAAGAAAATATATTTATAGTAATTGGATGTATTCTCTACATTATAAGAATGACACAAACAATTTCTTCATACAGCTACTTAAGTTTTTGCTTTTATTAAGAATTTATTATAAATAATTTAATATTGGATGTTTATTTAACAAAGTAAATTTTGTAAAAAATTATATAAGAAACTTGATTAACATATTTTTAAAGAAAAATATGTTTTTTTTGGACTGAAATGTGTAATGCAAAAAAAATATACGATGGCTAATCAAAATATTTAAAATTGAAATAATAAAGTGACATTACATAATACAATTACAATGTTCAAACATTTTTTCTAGGCAAAAGTTTGACAAAATATAATATAAAAAAATATATATCACGACCGCCTAAAATTTGGGCAACTTTCAATTAATACTATCAAACAAAACAACATTAACAATAAATACAAATTTAATATACAATAATTCCTCATAGCATTATTTGGCAAGGCCTCTCGCTGTAGCGTGTGGGTAGCGGGTACGCATGAATCATACCGTAACCGGATTAGGGCGACCAAATCTTGTTATACAACCCTCCTCTGACGCGTGACGTAGGTATAGAGTAGATAAGTATATGTACATATATTTATTTTAGATGGAAACAATTGTTTTTTTTTTGTATACAGATTAATAATACAGTAGAGGCCAGTCGTGGCGCAGCGGCACAAAGTGTGACTGTAAAACCGACTGGTTGTGGATTCGATCCCTACTAGAGGAGATGAAATATTTATTTAAATTTATATTTCCATTTCTTCGCTCTGGCGTCGAGGCAAAGCACGGCATTGAGTTCTACCTTTCAACACGCAAGGCCTCCAGAAATCGGCAGAAAGTGGGGAACGGAGTGTGAACACTAGGTTCCCTCTGCCTATCCTGGTGTGAGCGGGATACAGTGTACATTTGTGAACATTTTTTTTATATATGAAAACTTTTAATTTTATGAGTAATTCTAAGTTTTTTTTTCATTATTAAGAATTTATTTATTAATTCAGTAGAACGTTTTGAAATTTTTTTTTACTTTTTTTTTATTTTTAACTTTTTAAAATTTAAACGTACATAGGATAGGCAGTGGGAACCTGGGAGCCTTGTGTTAAGACATTCCGTTACCACTAAAATACCAGCTATTGCGCTACTCACTCACCGCCGAATTCTGGAGGCATTGCTTGTTGAGTGAAAATAGATTATAAAAATATATCTTTACAAATTTTATTTTCAGATTTTTGTAATATTTCAAAAATACAAAGTTATTAATTTATCAACGTTATAAAAATGAAATATGACATGACATACATAAAAATTGATAATCATTTTTTTTCCTTTATTTTTTTTGTTTAAGATGGAAAAAAAATATATATTTATTAAAACACGTCGCAAAAGATTTTCCTATTATAGGTACATCATCTTTAGAAGTTATATTAGTATATTGTATCTATCTTAGTGAAGTAGCACTTATTAGAATAAATTCTTATATTGATTACAAATAATAAGAAATATAATTATTTTAAGTCTAGTAATTCATGATTACTGATCAATTTGCGGTGTGGTCATCACGATATCTTCAAATTAACTTTTGCAATTTATTTATTATATTTAAATTCCATATATTTTTTTCATTACATTATATTGGTGATTGTAACAAAAACTTAGAAAAAAAATATGGGTAGCTTATAATAGTTTCTTATACATATGTACCTAATATTTACGGATATTTTGAATGTTAAAAGACTAAAAATTAGCACGGTCTTACCGCCGAAATATAATAATATTTAAATATACATATTCAACTCTCCCTATTATTTACTGATACATAACGCAAGCATGAGAAGAGAAGCAGTTTTAGAGGTTATTTATATTACTTATTGGTTTGACGCCATAGTAGCGCAGTGGAAGAACATCACGTTAATGCTATAGTTGTAGGTTTGACCGTGCCGCCAAAGGTTGGAAAATACAGTATTTTAAGTGTACATTCACATATATAGAGATTAACCTACCTTGCTTTATGCGAGGTAATAGCGCTACCTGTATATACTATACACTCGTATATATATAGGTAGTTAATTTATAGTACAAGACAAATAGGTATTAAAAGTAAAGATAAAACGAAATTAATTTTATACATTCGAACACACCTAATAAATCTAGATACTTTATGTGTATTCGTTTCTGAGCGCTAAAAGCTTTGTAATTATTTTTTTTAATTATATGCTAGAATAGGAAACTTCAATATTATTCATTAAATACATAAATAACGACTTTTGCTGACTCGTTATGTTAATTTAGATAATTCTACGTTATAATTATATTTTAAAGTCGTAAGCTTGTTTATACACTTTCGTTTATATAACTTTAAAAAGATAAATATTTGAATATATTATTTTTAAGAATTTTATTACACCATATGTAACTCTATAGACTAATAAACTAATTATATTAGTTTTATTTATGTTTTATAACATAAATAAAACTAATATAATATATAATAATAATATATAATAATGCAAGATGCATTATTATTAAGAAAATCTGTATATAAAAAAGCTCTACTGTTACCAACTAGCCAACTAGACAAAGCTAAATGAGTGAAAACAAACCACGTAGAACGATGAAATTAGTGGAGTATTATAGAGTATATAGGAGAAGTAAGAGAAAATTTCGAAATTCCTGCTGCAACGAGAATACCTGAGATTTTTTATTTTTTGTCTAAAGTCCATGCATACGAGCGATGATTAGTTTATAAATTTCATTTTCAAATTTAGGATTTGAGGCCAGCCGTGGGGCAAGGGCACATGCATGCGAATGTAAACGCGACAGGATGTGGGTTCCGTTCTCACTCGAGGAAATGAAATATTTATAATTTTCATTTCCTTTCTGTAGTAACAAGGCAAAGCGCGGCGTTGAGTGCTGACATTTTTTTAATGGGCACTGAGTGTCCTTAACACTAGGTTCCCAGGTTCCCGCTGCCTACCCTACTATGTGCGGAAAACAGCGTGAAAATAAATACATAGCGGCCCATAAGTACTTACATGCTTAAAACTTCCTACATAATTTGCGGTCTCATGAAGCTGCTATTACGCTTCAACCAATGAGAGCGCGTCGTTTAATTCAGTATTACGTTTTAAAAATAAAATACATCTCTACGTGTACGGCTGTAGTCACGAAAAGAAAATTATATGTAAATTGATATATTACTAGATTAGGAATAATATGAATATCATTATTTTATTCGGTTAAGGAAAAAAAGGAAAAATGAAAAAATATTTACTGCTTTATTACTTCAAATCCATAAGAAAAATTACAAAATGGTAACGATAACATTTAAAATTGAGTTTAGAAATATTCAATATTATTTATATTTTGTTAAAATTATTTTCCATCTGAGTTATTTTCCGTTTAGGATACTAGCGCTAAGACAATCCGCCGTCCAGTTTCCGTGACACTGTTTTTACTCAAACGCTTGTTGAGTAGAGAGAGTCCGCAGGAGTCCTATAACTAACGAGTTCATTTGCTCTGAAGTCAGCCGTTGTTAGCGGACGATGGCAAATATTTAAATTAAGTAAAATAATAAATGGTAAAGTGTGAGTCGGACTTGACTGACTGTAGGTTGATACATATGTCTGACTGTAGATAATACAAGCTTAACAAACTTAAGTTTGCACTCATACTAAGTGCACTAATACTATATAGTGGTAGTGTAGTATGAAATTAACTACAAATATAAGTTAGATTTTTTTATGAAAGGCTTTTTGAAAATTTTCTATTTTCCTAGATTTTCTTTTATCCCCCTGAAATTTCGCAACTGTAGGTCCAAGAGAAGTATTCTATAGGTTTTGATAACGAAGCGAATTTCATACAAAATGCTGCAAAATCGATTTCATTACGTTAACATAGAAGCTCGTTTAAAGAGAGTAGTACCTAATTTAAGTTTGATACCTCCACGCTATAAATGGTCCTTACAAAAAAAACAGACAATAAAATATTCCTAAAATGGTTCCGTTTGTACCTTTTGTGCTACGGAACCCTAAATTTGAACAAAATAAGCCCTGAATTAAAAATTAAATTATATTTCGTGTAATTACGTATATATTACATAAAATATTACGCATCACGAACACAAAGCCGTTGGTTGAGGCCAACTAATAACAAAACAAAAATTAAATGAAGACTGACAACCGAATGTTATTTCGTATTACACTCAGTTCTAGTTAGTGCCGACATGATCTCATCTTACGGCCCATTTAA
Organism: Heliconius erato x Heliconius himera; assembly: GCA_013421005.1. Taxonomy (NCBI): domain Eukaryota; kingdom Metazoa; phylum Arthropoda; class Insecta; order Lepidoptera; family Nymphalidae; genus Heliconius; species Heliconius erato x Heliconius himera. The sequence goes on along the minus strand of JAATLQ010038542.1, from coordinate 65,585 downwards.
TGCAAATCGATCCGCCACAGAGCGACCGATCACGTCGAATCAAAATGGTAATTTATTGAGTTTCAGGTTTTTAAGTAATTTTCGTAACCACTGCACTGGAGGTACGACGATGTTGGCCATTATTTTAATTTCGTAATTATTTTTTAAATTGTTTTTTTTTAGTTGTTGTCTTGGTGATAATCCATTTTATTTATTTATTTTTCAGTCGTAGGCTGCTTATTGTACCTGTAAAATATTCATTTAATATGTTTTTTTTCATATGACGATGCAGTAAGCTATCTTTACGTTGTATACTCGTATAGGTATAACTTAACTCAGCTTCACCTTTATCCGATATAGCGGGGTAGTCATGACAGAACGCTAACGCTACGGTAATTTTATATATTATTTTTTCTTAATTCGATAAAAAAATGTATGTTTAATTTGCGAAGAAGACCATAAAAAACCAATCTGTGTTTACCCTATTCCTGTGTTAACTTTAAATCCCAATATGAGAATAACATTTTCGGTTGCGAAACCTAACGCCGCGTTTTGTCTAACCAAAGCGTCAAAACAACAATCTTTTTCAATTAGAGGCTCTAAATATAAATTTAAAGATTTGAATTCATTATCACAGTGTAATATCAAATATTTTTCAACAGCTACAACGGTGGCGTCCTTTTTAAAGTGGCTTTTAGCGGCCATTACGGTTGCGGTTTGCTCCGCAACCAAGCCTGTGTTTAACGCTAATATGGATAAAGTATTTTTGATTACATCAAGTACCTACCCACCAATCGTATATAAGATTTTGATGAGATTCTTTTTTTTATTTATTCATAACATTCTGTAATGACTGAACGCTATTCGACTCGATTAACTCGTGATTTCAATTACAAAGATAAAATTTAAAAGAACGGCAAGTCTAAGCAATTTTGTGTAATAGCACAGATGCTATTTTCTGATAAGTAGTTGAAATGTTTATATTATTGTTGTTTTTTTTTTGTTTTGTAATTGCTTTTTTTATGTGAAATTTGAAATTTACATAAAAGTTCTTATTACTGTTCTTTAATGTTTCACTTATTATACACGCTGCTTAATTATATTTTATTGTATGAATACTCGAATTTTATTTTCTTTTATTATTCACTTACTAGCCAATCGTGGCGCAGGGGCACAAAGCGTGACTGTATACCGACTGGTTGTGGGTTCGATCCCCACTCGAGGAGATGAAATATTTACTTAAATTTATATTTCCATTTCTTCGCTCGGGTGTCGAGGACAAGCGCGGTATTGAGTTCTGCCACTCAACACGCAATGCCTCCAGAATACGGCAGAAAGTGGGGAACGGAGTGTCTTAACACTAGATTCTCTCTGCCTACCTTGCAGTGTGCGGGATACAGCTGATTTTTTTTTTTATATTTGCTTTATTTTTATCTACGATCTATTTATTTTTTTATGAATTTAAAAGCACTTAATATTATGTTCTATTAACTATAAGCTATATATTACAGATCTTTTACTTAACAGATTGCATGATACATTGAAAATTAACATAAATTTACGACACAATGATTTATTTATTCAATATATTAAGTGTATATATATAATATTATTAACATATTATATTTATAATATTATTTATCATTTCAATTAAAATAGTGGAATATTTGAAATTTATCGTATAAAATTTTATTTATACGGCCTCAGTATCTGTTTGTTTACACACATTGTGTATATATAGAATCAAATCTTTCAGAATTTAATGACATAAATACCAATCGTTCAAACATCACACATCGTCACACATATCGTAACATCGTCTAAATAAACAAAAATATTTAAATAAGCTTAAATATATTAATATTCAAAGAAATAGCATTGGTAGTGAATTTTTAAACAGTATAATATGTGCATATATATTCAAATATAAAAATATTTGTTATATTAAAAATATATATAAATTTAATACATATATTTTTTAATTTAACTTTTCAGATACTTATGAAAAAGTTGCAACTTTTATAGATTCTTTCAGTTGAAAATTTATCTTTAAGGTACAATGCTGTCATAAGAATGTTTACATGCTAATTGTACAATAATTGAACAATTATTTCTTCATTCCCTCTAAAAGCTATAATTTTTTCTATTTATTCCAAATAAAACATTTTGTTTAAACAAATAATTTTGCTCCACAGCCTCGTTCCCTATAACAAGGCGGATCGGGCATCCCTACCAAAACAGAACGCCACCCAAACGCAAGAAGCCCCGAACATCCTTTACGAGAATGCAAATTGCTGAGTTAGAAAAAAGGTTCCACAAACAAAAGTACTTAGCGTCAGCAGAAAGAGCATCCTTGGCGAAAACACTGAAAATGACAGATGCCCAAGTGAAAACTTGGTTTCAGAACCGCAGAACGAAATGGAGGTATGTATTTTTTTAACTGTTAGTTGTGAATAACTTAAGCAACATTTTTTTATATTAAAATAATAACGTAACAGGACTCAAACCCGTGCCGTGTTCATTGCTCACAAAAACTTATACGAGTATACGGTATGAATACGATTTGCTCAAATATTTTTATTTTTTATAAAAATATTTGAGCAAATCGTATTATTAATATTTTTTTAAACATATATGATTAAGAAAAACAATCTTAATTTCTTTATAACAATTTTCTTAATTTTACGTTTGTGTATTGGTATGTAAAAGAAGTAAAAAAAAAAACTTTACTTTTCACAATTTGATACTGTATATTTATTGATAGAATCTAACACTCCACTTGATGCAGAAAACAACACAAATTGGATTTGAACTCACAGTCAACAGCGTACGTCTCAAACATCAATAGATTTTTTCTTTTTGTAATAATGTAAATAAATTAATACATTAAGAGCCTCCAAATCCTCAATAATTTATGGATTACAAGCAAGCACAAAAGTGACATGTAAATTACCTTGTTGTGTTTACTTACACCGTGATTCCTCTCAACAAGGAAGAGGAAACACAGTGTATGTAAACTTTTATCTTACAATAATCAAAATGTGAGAAAAAATGCTAATCGAATATAAATATTAATTTTATTCCAATTTAAAATTACTATGCTGTTGAACTCAAGTGTTAAAATGAATGAACGATATCCATAAATCTAAAACTAAACATTTATTTACCTATTTTAATATGCAAAGCTAGCGGTTTGCTCTCGATTTCACCCATGTTGAATACATACATATTATACTAGAGGGCGCGCGCGGCTTCGCCCGCTTATTAGGAGTGAATTTAAAAAAAACCACGAAACACGTGTTCAATAAAATATTTTTAACAGTCTGAATTTAAATTTTTATAAAAATCTGTGGCAATTTAAAGATTTTTCCATATAAACTTTCAACCCCTTATTTGAACCCTTAGGGGGAATTCTTAAAAACCATGAAACACGTGTTCAATGAAATATTTTTAAGACTCTGAATTTCAAATTTTATAAAAATCGGTACAGATTAAAAAAAATTTCCATACAAACTTTCAACCCCTATTTCATCCCTTAAGGGTTAATATTTTTCAAATTCCCTTCTTAATGGATGTCCAGAATATGAAAATAAACATCTGCCCAAATTTCACGTTTCTACCATCAGCGGTTACGGCTCTGCGTGCGTCTTACCTTAGTCAGTCAGCACAAGTCCTTTTATATATATAGATAGATTAAATTAAAAAAACTCAGCTTCACACTGTATCCCGCACAAAGCAGGGTAGGCAGAGGGAACCTAGTGTTAAGACATTCCGTTCCCCACTTTCTGTCGAATTCTGGAGGCATTGCGTGTTGAGTGGCAGAACTCAACGCCGCGTTAAGCCTCGACACCAGAGCGAAGAAATGAGAATATAAATTTAAGTAAATATTTCATCTCCTCGAGTGGGGATCGAACCCACAACCAGTCGGTTTTATAGTCGCACCTCGTGCCGCTGGGCCACGACTGGCCTGGCCACATATTATATTATTGATAATTATTTCCCGTTTTGTCGTCATTCTCGTCGTCATCATTCTTTAATACTTTCAGATTTACCCTTATAATAAGAGCATTTATTGTAAAAATACTCTAAAATAATTTTCTCTGTTAATGAAAACTTCATTGAAATCCATTGAGTAGGTTAAAAAATACGTGGGAAGCGATTGATTTAAGTATATTACGTTATAAGTAAAGAAGAAGATGTATGAGTAAAGTTTTAATTAAATATATAAAGAAAATTTTATTATAATGTATCTAATAATAAAACACTTAAAAGAGGTGTCGGTAGCTTAAGATAAAACGGATTTATTATATATTTTAGTACCAGTCTAAAGATATTTTTTGCTTTTCATTATTAGTAGGTATTATTGTATGAGGCCAGTTGTGGCGCAGCGGCACAACGTGTGACTGTAAAACCGACTGGTTGTAGGTTCGATCCCCACTCGAAGAGATGAAATATTTACTTAAATTTATATTTCCATTTCTTTTTTCTGGTATCGAGGCAAAGCGCGGCGTTGAGTTCTGCCACTTAACACGCAATGCCTTCAGAAATCGGCAGAAAGTGGGGAACGAAGTGTCTTACACTATGTTCCCTCTGCCTACCCTGCAAATTCAAATTCAAATTCAAATAATTTTATTCAAAATAAGAAGTTACATGCTTCATTTTTTGAACGTCAAATAATTTACCACCAGTTCACTAAAGTTAATGCCTCAGACCTGAGAAGAACCGGCGCAAGAAACTCAGCGGGACCTATTTTTTTTTAAATAAATTTATACAAATACATATTTAAATATCTGTGACAATGATACCTTTGAAACAGACTGGAGCGAGCATTTCATTCCCAA
>JAATLQ010038542.1:50325-60665 GCA_013421005.1 Heliconius erato x Heliconius himera | reverse complement strand
ATAATAACCTTTAAAACCTGCTGTGTGCGGGATACAGCGTGAAGCTGTTTTTTTTATTATTTTTTATTATTGTATGATAATTTATATAAAACTTTTCCGTTACTGAGTGACTGACAGACATCCACATACTATGGACTTAGCGAATAAAATTTAGAATATATGTAGGCTAGGGAATGTGGGGGAGGTAGAAGAGGATTTCTCGAAATGCAAACTCAGCTACAAGGCAAACAAAATGGAAAATCAGCTACAAATATAATTTAAAAGTTTTTTTTATTACTATATCATATTTAATAAAAATGAGGCGCAGAGACACATGGGTGCGACTGTAAGCGCGACGGTTGTGGGTTCAATACTCAAAAGATTCGGGGAGTGCAATATTTTAAATTTTCTTTTCGTTGCTCTGGTAACAAGAAAAAGCGCGGATTTGAGTTACGTCATAGTTGTTGGTATGTATATTATACATAAATATATGCAATTAAAGATACGACAAGTTTTAATAAAGGATTTTGTTATAAAGCTTTAATTTTATATCATACAGAGCCGTCGATATCTTTCTCATTCCGAAGTAAACGAAGAGCAATTAAATATAATGTTTATAGTTTAAAGTTCTTAACGGTTTTAAATGTAACGATTATTTAACGAGGTTGATCGGTTTGTGCTTTCGTTAAAATGGAGTAATTATAAAGATTTTATTTCATGAGAAACCTTACATAAGTAGATGAAGATTTGTGACAGTAATCTTTATCAAAATTCGATGCTAAAGTTGAATTTAAAGTTTTACTTAAGGAAACGTTATTAGAATAATAAGTAATAACTAATTAACCAATTTTGTATAAGACCACAAACTGTACATATTGGTTTTTAAAATAAATCAGTGCTACGTTTAGCATATGAATTGGGTATATCTAAACGCCATACAAATTAGAAAATTGAATTGAATAATACATTTTTTTACCTTCACATTGTATCCTGCACATACCAGAATTGGCAGAGGAAACTTGGGATCTAGTATTAAGACACTCCGTTCCCCTTAAGACACTTCCGTTCCCAATGATAAGTGATGGAACTCAATGCCTCATGGGCACGTTACCAGAACTGGCCTCTATAGTATAATAATATACAATAAGAAATAGTTTGTATTTTTTTATCGTTATACTAAATTTCGCATATGAGTTCAGAAATTTGAAGATTTCGTACGCCACTCACCGCCCAACTTTTGCGTGACATGACGTGACGTTGACACGGCGTGTTGAGTGCCGGTACTCAACATCGGGCTTATCTTCTTACCAGAGCAAGGAAATGAAAACACTTCCATAACCTTGAATATAAATTGCACCCAGAACCGCCACGTTCACCACTGTGCCGCTGCGCCAAGACTGCCTAATTTTTTAAATCTTTTTTATGAAGTTGCAAAAACATATCTTTACCTTATAAATATACTGGATGAAAAACATATATTTTTATACAAATATTTAACTGATATTATACACCTCGTATCTATCACAAAAAATAAATAACCCATACAAACCATCCCATAGATACCAATTTACACTAGCTTATACCATAATTATCTTTGAATAAACTTCTTTAAAATTCAATCACTATATTAAAAGTGTTTGTAGTTCTATTATTTTAAAGCTAATAGCCGACATTGACTTAATAAACGCTTTAGAACTGTTATCTTCTACATACATCTAATTAAAATTCTTATCACCAGTGATCTTCGTCGAGATTACGATAAGGCTTTATTTTATCGAATAAATTATTATCGTTAATCGATTAACTACTGCCATTTCTACACTCGAGTATAATTTTTTTGAGGCTAATGTGGCGCAGGGGCAGAAGGGTGACTACAACGCGGCGGCTATGAGTTCGATCTCGTCTAAGGGGTATGATTTGTTATAATTATTTATTACTATTTTCATTTCTTATCTGACACCAAGGCAAAAGCCTGACGTTGGGGTCCGTCATTCAACACGCAATGTTTCGAAAAATTCGGGGGAAAGTGGGGAACAGAGTGTCTTAACACTAGGTTCCCTCTGCCTACCCTGTTGTGTGCAGGATACAACGTGAACTTGATTTATTATTTTTCTGCTCATATCAGGGGAACATAATGTTAAGACACTCACATTCACCGTTCTCCGACGTGATGCTGATTTATAATAAAATATTTATTCTGTTTTGTCAGATAAATTACAATGATAAGTTTTTTTTACTTTGAAAAATTTGTAGATTTCATTCACAACTAATTATATAATTGTCTTTATATTTACTTTTATGTCGTTTATTATAGTATAACCCATAAAATTTGGAAATAATTAGAAAGAAAATGCGGTAATAGTTAAAATGACTGGTTAGTTCCAACGGTAAGGCAGAGGTAGCCTAGTGTTAAGACACTAGTCTCCCCACTTTCCCCCAAATTCTGCAGACATTACATATTGAGTGCCGGATCTCAACGCCTCCCTTTGCCTTAACACCAGAACGAAGAAATGAATGTATTAAATATTTAATTTACTCGAATGCGAATCGTATTCACAACCTGTCACCTGTCACTGTCTTATCCCTCTGTGCCACTACTGGCCTAATACAACAAAAAAAAATTACACAATAAATACGATAAAAACAATACAAAATAGGAAAACCAAAAGCTCTTGCTCCTGTGAGACAATAGCATTGTGGTGGCGATTACACTCTAATGGACAAGCGATGTTTGTGTAGAGCCCAGATAACAGCCTGATAGCACGGCGCCACCGCACCGATACCGGTACCGGTGCGGTGCCCGCGTGGTGTACGCGCGGGTTCTTATACTTAGATTGGGTATAGGTGAATTTTGCAAGTGATTTTTATGTATATTTTTATAGATTATTTTATTATTGAAACTTTTTTTTTAATTGTCTCTTCATTATTTTTTATATTTTGTTCCGAAGAAATATAATAATAATACATTGGAAAGTGGAACAAATCATCGAAGATTTTAATCTAAAGTATTATTATAAAATATTATGATGTTTTTTACTTTATTGCCTTTTTGGAATTTCATTGAATATCTTTTACAAATTTATTCACTAATACATAGATATATTTAATTCTATAATATATTTACTTCACCATAATCACAAAAAACCACAAATTATTCTCTTATACGTTACCACAGAAAGGCTCGAACCAGCAACTACATAATAAACGATAAACTGTCATTAACACTATACCTAATAAGTACCGACGGCTGATAGTGTAATAGAACCTTTATATTTTTATAGCTAACGCGCCCCGACACTGGTTTCAATCCATATCAACCGAGATAGTTTCAACTTATGTTCGGAGATTTTAAATACATTTAATTTTGTGTATTTGTTGATTTGATATAATTTCCTTTATGGTATGCTTGATGTTTTTTTTTTGGTTTCATGCTGTTATCTCCTTTATAACAAGGTAGGCAGACGGAATCTTGTGTTAATGTTAAGACACTCCGTTGCCCACTTTCCATCTAATATTCGAGACATTGAGTGTTGAGTGGAGAAACTGAAGGCCGCGTTTTGTCTTGTTACCAGAGCGACGAAAAAAATTCTTACCCTGAGTGAGATCGAACAAACATCCGCGCTTATAGTCAGAGGCTCTGTCGCTGTACCACGACGATCTTAATAATCTGCGATACTGAATATTTTTTTATAGAAAATAGGCACGCATTAGCAACTTTGTTTGCTTTCTTTTTCTTCGGTTTAATAAGAGTTAAAATGTTTTTCATCTTCTAAAATTAAGTAGCTACATCACTAGCAACTTTGTGCCTTTTAATTTTATCAAAAAAGAAATGAAATCTTCTTAATTTTTTTTTTATCCTTATTTTCTTTACGATTTTCCCTCTTGGCAGAGTTTAGAAACGGTGCCTATTTTCAAGAAATTCTTAACCAGAATTTCAGATAAGTGTCTTGCCAGAGTGGAGAAATAAGAATAACTCCTTTCCTAGTAGAAATCAAATTTAAAACCACTGAATATACAGTCACGCCCTATTTCAATAAACCACGATGGCATATCCAAATGAAATGTAATGATAAAAAACTATTAATATTAAAAATGATATATTAACCTTTATCAAATTATGAAATACAAGTGTACCAAAGGGAAGTTATAATCTATTATAATAACGATATGAGAGCTACCTGTTTTTAAACCACCAAAGCTTAAGTAATTCAATCATTGTGATATTTAGATGTTATTTATTTCAAATGTCACCGTATATAGATAAGGCCGCAAATGTAATATTTAATCTATGACAAACGGGTTTCTCTTATCTACACTTAATGAGACTTAATATTTGAGTAGGATTTGGATTTTTGTATTGGTATTGTGTTTTTGTATTGATTTTAATGGGTTTTTTTGGTGTAATATAATTTTTTTGGTGTTTGGCGTAATAAATAAGTGTAAGCTATAATTTGTTGGTATTTTTTTATATTTTTGTATATTATTTATGAATAAATACCTTTTATGTAGAGTTTCGTTTGTTGGATAAGGTGGAAATAATTAAGAAATGTGTACGACACGTGGTATGTTCTAAGGACCAGACGTGACTTTGATTATAGGCATGAGGTTTACACCGAAAAAAAATCAAGATCTAAAATAGCCTAATCTAAACACAAAAAGTTTTTTTTTCAATTCAGACTATTAATTCCTGAGATGAGAGGGTTCAATCAAGAAAACACTTCAGCTTGCAGTTTACTCTAGATCAGGGGTTCCCAACCTTTTCTTGATCAAGGACCACTTTTATATCATTCTTGGTAGCAGGGACCACTATGCATGTAGGTATATTACAAAACTAACTTTGATAATTAAACAGAACCTTCGCCTCACCATCCCCAGTCATAAAATTTAAATTGTTCGCGGACCACTTTTAGGACTCTGCGGACCACTGGTGGTCCGCGGACCACCGGTTGGGAACCACTGCTCTAGATATTAGTATCGTGCAGACGCTTACTACTTGAAACTAAGTGTTAAAATTTTTTTTTCTGAGTAGACTGTTGAACATTTTGTATGTTACTTAACAGATCCAGCATAACTATTTTTTTTATTTTATTGCCAATCAACGCGCAAAATCGAAGAGGTACAGATCTAGGTATATTTTATTTAAATCAAACGCACACGACATCTCAGTGAACATCATATAATATAATGACTCGAATGATTAAATATTATAAAATATACTTTAATTATTGTGACATTTGGCCAATTTACTATTTTTATACTTCAAAGCCATTTAGGCTTGATTCACACTATAGGACATAAACATGGATGTGAAATGCTATTTTAAATTTAAAACTGACATCAATGATGCATTTTCAATTTTGGCTCTTTTGACTCCCGCTGTGGTGAGACTAATCGCGGCGTTGAGTTCCACCACTCATGAAGCAATATTTCGATTTCAGGCGTAAATCGGAGGACCGGAGTGTCTTGACACTAGGCTTTAATTACTCTCGTATTTGTGTAAATAACGGGCTTTATGTGTACGCAATATATATTCAGTAGGTTTAAATTTGAATTTTATTAAAGCCATACATAGCGCAATGAAGTAAATTAGATTACAGACGTAATAGTTGTAAGTTCGATAATATTCGTGGTGCATTTTAACTTTTGACTATGTGGTATGAGACGAAAAAAAAATGAAAAAGCGTCACCAGAAAAAAAAGTTCATCTCGTAACACATACAGGTTCCGAAATATCTGATAAAATCTTTATTTAACAATTTGACCTTCAAAGGTGTTAAATAGGATTATAAAATTAATATTCTGTGTTTTAATTTAAGATTAAATAATATGTAAATAATTATAAAATTTATGAATATTCATGTATTTGAAGTATTCGCTAATTTACTAAATGTATTTTAAAGTGAAGCAATTTATATAATGTAGATTTCTATAACTGTACTTTTGCTTGCGAATCTTTCTAACGAGTACTAAAATAATTGTAAATATTGTACCAAAATAATTGTAAATATTATACCAAAATTACGCTACAACAAAACATGTACCTACTATACCTATGTAGAATAAATAAAATGTTATAGGTAATTATTTCTTTGACCTACATAAGAGTAGGTTCAGATTTATTTTCATTTTTTTCACCGATTTCATTTGGCAAAATTCTAATGCTATTGAATTATTTTGCTTATTTCTATAGGTTCACGGGAACTTAGTGTTAAGTCACTCTGTTCACTATTTTCCGCCCAATTTTCAAGATAGTTCGAGTGGAATTTAATTTTCTTGTAACCAGAGCAGAAAATAATAATAACTTATTGGAAATCGAATTACAACCGTCGTATTTATGATTAAATGCTATACTCCTGCGGCACGAAAGCCTCGGCGTAATAGTTAGAAATATGTATATTTTTAGCTTCACGCTGTATTCCGCACTTAGAATGTTAGGCAGAGATTACCTGAAAATATTAAATATTTAATTTCCTCGAGTGAGAATCGAACCCACAACTCGCGATAACAATCTTGCTTGTAATCGCCCATGCCGCGACTGGCCTCACTCACAAAATTATACCACAAAAAACTAGTTATACTATAATTTTGTTTTACCAACATTGTTTTTTCAGTAATAAATGACATACGATAAAGAATCGTTCAAACACGAATATCATCTCAACGGTAAGGGAGATTTATGACTACTCTAATACCGAGATAAGAAGCTGCTTTAAAATTGTTCGAAATCATAACTTTACTGCGGATGCCATTGATTTATATTGGTGATAGAGGAACATAGGGTGTTTGACACAGTGGTTATTTTATTCGATGTATGACTTGTATATAAATGGTCATTTATACGAATCCTTAATTTTATTGATATTTTTTTTTTATCAACATATTTGATATTTTATATGGCGAAACTAAGTTTGAACAATGTTTGCATTTATTAAATAGATATTATTCCAATAATAGATAGTGGAGAACGGAAGTGTTTTAATGGAAACGTAGTGTTTTAACATTTGGTTTCCCTCTTCCTGCCTGGCTATGTGAACAATACAGGATGAAACTAAAAAATAACTGGCTTTGTATATCGAAAACTGGAATAAAATAACACACAATTTTTAACCTAATCTAACCTTGTATGGCTTTTGATGGGATATGTTCTCGTAGTAAAAGTAACTTACAATGCCCAAAAATCTATAAACTATTTATTTTTTATTAACTAAAGTTTAAAGTTTTATTTAATAAAAAAATAAACTATTAACAAAAAAAAATAACAAAAATTTTGTTTAAACTTCATAAAACCTAATCAAGCAGCAAAGATTAAAGGTTTTCGGTTTTCGGGTTGGTCAGTCAGTCAATCACCTTACAATTTTATTTATATACATAAGTATTATAATGGAAAACATAAGATTTAATCTTGTATTAAGAGTCAGAGCATTTATGTATAAACAAAATTATATTAAATATGTAAAATAAAAAAAATCTTAATTAATTAATTTAATTGGGCATCGCTAAGCAATTAACACTTTAATTTGGCGACCATTATGCAAATTGGCGTAAACTTCAAAGTTTCTCAAAGGAGAAAATTATTGTTAAGGATATCTAGTTTGGTATATGTCATATAAGGCAGGCGGTAATAGGTAGAGCTCACAAGATTGTTTAGTTGAACGCACTTATCTCAGGAACTACAGATTCGAATAGGAAAATTCTTTTGTGTTGAATAGTTAATTTATTCATGAAAAAAAATAAATAACTTCTTACGGTCAACGAGTCGTGGCCAATTTGATGGGATAGGCTTTCTGCATTTTTGTGCATGGTTCAATGGGGAAGAAAATCAACAAAAGTTTAAAAAAATGCCGAAAACAAATCTTCAGCAAAATTGAGGGCGACCACCACTCGTCGACTTTAGATCAAGTAAAACTTTCCGTTTATAAAGAGTATAGGTAAGGAACAACATCAGAATAACTATCAGGTGTCATTGTGTCGTATGTAAAACGGAGAGTTGTATATGACAACTCTCCATTTTACCACAGTGCTCCAAAAGCTCTTTAAGTAAGAAAATCCTTGTAACCAATACCTAGTTATACGTTTCACATGAACCAGGCAGTAACAGTATGGGGGGTTGAATATTATATGAGCGACACAACTCGGCAGTTCGGATGATCAATTATTTAAGGGTAAAAGAATGTACGCTCTTTTACATTGTACCCACTTTTATTGCTTCCACTCTTGAGGTTATTTTATGTGACTACGTGAGTTTAGTTTTTGGCTTTAACTTGTGTGTTTTTGGTGAGTGTTAAAGTGTTTGTTTTTTTATTATTTACTTATTTTTTTATATGCTTTTTTGTTATTAGAATTAAATTGGCCTGAGTCAATTTTTTGTGAGTTCTGATTTTGCTGAAAACTATCGATATAAAGTTTATACGAAAATTTCATAGTGTGCATTGTTGCATTGTTTATTTTAAGATAGATGACTTTAAATCTGAAGACGATGTACCTATAATAAATTTTGATCTGTAGATCTTGTAGATTTATAAGCCGCCCTCAACTTTGAACTCGTTTGATAACGATCTTGAGATGCCGTAATTCATTTATAGATTTATAATTTATAAATAAAAATGGCATATCAAGATGGCTCTCAAGATCGATCTCAAAGTTAACAGTGGTTTATAAATATGGGCCTTAGAAAATAGTATAACTATTACTTACGATTTTTATTACTACAGTATTGTTGAAACGAGATTAAAAAGAAATCCCAAAGATGTAAAATTTAATTAAAAAAATACATAGACAATATGAATAAAACCTAGCATTTTTTTTTTAATTTTGACCAGAAACCATATAGACCGCAAACTACAGCCAAATCTTCTAATAAACAACTATTTTACGATCGGACCTTATTCGGGTTTTCCTTATCAATTTACACATTCTAAAAGCCAATCTATATAACAGGAACAAATCGAATTGCGTACACCTAACACGTAATGTACTGGGGGCGTTTATTTATTCACTATCCCTGCTTCATTTCTTCTGGTAATTCTTTGCTTTGCAAGTGAATATTAAACTCGAATTAGGGGATGCTCTTGTCTCAGTAAAATAAACCTAAACCCAACGAAATATGATTCAAATTGAAACGATTCAACAGTTTCACTTATTTCATCAAGATGTTTGGGTAAATCTAAGGATTATCTACTCTCTATCCATGAAAATAAGACCGAAAATCGTATTTATCTAAAATATTATACGTCGTTCTGTTCGTACGCGGTTCCAGATGTCTTCTGGATAATTGCTGCTTGTAGGTTGTCTCCTGAATTACAAAACAAATCCTTTAGTGATTGACGTCGATGTCGGGAGGTAATGTAGGCTCGTTAATTTTTATAGCACGTCGTTTGTATCGCTCGTGCTCGTGGAGGTGAAATGGGGAAACCGACTAATCTCATTGTCTACCCTCTGAGGGTAGTTTTATATATGTTATATATTGTAGTTTTATTTTTGATAGTATGTAATATGTATACAAGATACATTTGTACAGAGCCCATTTGATGAATAATGTTGTTATAAGGATACTTTGAATGTAATATTTTGTATATTACCTAAATATATTTGTGTTGAATTTGTAGACAACTGTCTCTTGTATATAGTTGTTTGTTTCCCTTTAGCTTAAGTGACATATCTTCTATTTTTAAATTAATATAATGTAATATTTTCCCACCTCAAATTATTTTTTCTTAATTGAGCTATATATACATATACAGTATTTTTACAGTGTCTCTAATAATAAAATATACACATTAAGAGATTTAATAAATATATTTTATTATAAAAACTATTATAAATTTGTAAAAAAAATAGACAAATAAGTAATAAAAATATTAAAAAGAATTGAAAAAAAAACGATATTAACTTCACAAAAAAAATTCGATACTTTGAAACAACAAAAACAACATAAAAGTAAACCGTCTATATATATATTAGTTACATTGAAAATGACTTTAAAGTCTCTTAGAGATTCTTGAGAGTAATAATAAATTCATATTCATCTATTATGCATGGGGTTTTTACGATAGCCCCCCGGCCAAGTTTAAAACGTTTCCCGGATTCATTTTATGTTTTTTTGACTTTTGATAGCTGTGTTGCTATTAGCTTCACGCTATATCCCGCACACAGCAGGGTAGGCAGAGGGAACCTAGTGTTAAGACACTCCGTTCCCCACTTTCTGCCGAATTCTGGAGGCATTGCGTGTTGAGTGGCAGAACTCAACGCCGCGCTTAACCTCGACACCAGAGCGAAGAAAATGGAAATATAAATTTAAGTAAATATTTCATCTCCTCGAGTGGGGATCGAACCCACAACCAGTCGGTTTTGCAGTCACACCTC